>JAEACV010000720.1:0-31163 GCA_016432835.1 Brassica nigra
TTACGGTATTTAATCTTATATCAATAATTTTAATATATTATTTATATAATCAAGCGGACGCATAATTTATTCACAACATTCCGGATCCTAAGCGTTTTTCTTAGTTTGTTAAAGATTAGTGATTAATTTTAAAGATAACAATAATTATTCTTTAAAATATCTGGTCCTCCTGGACTCTTACCATTCACCAAGACAGCAAAAAAGATGAGCAGTTTCACCCTCCTCATGACCTAGTTCAGATTCCAGTTAACCATATACACGAACCTCCTCTGCTAAAGTCAAGTAGAAGATGTTGTCCAGATCTCCTACTCTTGTCCTTTTATTTGACATTCAGGTTCACTAGTTTCCTCACTAGTTTGTTACAATAGCTTCTCATATACAAGTCATGGCTACTGGTTCATTCATTCAACACTCAGGTTCATTAGTTTCCTCACAGGTTTAAAACATTTCTGAGTTAACATGTTACAAAACATGGCTCAATATCTAACCTCTGTCTCCATTGCTTATTTGTTTGACTACGCATAGATTCATCACTTTGTGCCTGACACCTTATGGAACTTGCAGGCACTGATGAACATTAGTTGGGTCTGTGGTGCAAGTGATTGATGGGGAGTTGGAAGGTGGATACCTGGTGACGATAAAATTCGGTTCTCAAGTGCTGAAAGGAGTGCTTTACCTTTGTGCTAAAAGGCCCAGATGTCAGCCCCAAGAAACCATGGGAACACCACCTTCAGGCATGCCACCAGCATCATAGCAGCAAAGAAGAAAGCAAGAGTGACTACGTAGTTGATCCTCGAAGCCCAAATGCAGAGTGGCTATAACTTCTTCTTCTGACATATGCGCTAGGCTCCTGACCACCAAGAGTACCATGGCGAAAAATGATCATCACCATGATGATTGGTCCCATGTGGGGCAATCTGAGTCTGAGAAACAGGTAACACTTGAGTACTCATCATCAAATCCACATTGTTATTAAACACAGTTTGATTTTATCATCTTCTTGCAGGTTTATAAAGATAAAGGAGTTAAGGATGTGGAGAGGTACAGAACTGAGATGCTGGAGTACAAGTCTGCATGAAGCGAGGCTTACATGCGGCAGCAGCCACCGTGGCTCGATAGTCTTCTTTTCTGTTATGTTGTTGTCTTCTTTCTTCATGACATTTCTCTTTCTTTTATTCTCTGGACAAGTTCTATTTCTTTTATAATATGGATATTTTATGACTTTGATCAGTTTAGAACATGCCATGTTTATGGTTTTAGGGTTAGTAAAGGTTACTAACTGGTTAATGTATTTCTCCTTGTTTTCGACTTGGGAATATATATATACTAGGGATAAGACCTCTATAATGAGCTTATATAATTAAAATTAAAATATATAGTCCTTAGTCCATTGGGGAATATATATAAAACTTTTAAGTTATTGTTTTAAACAATATTTTTACAAAGACAAGTTTAAAAATATAAATATGGGGTTTTATGCAGTATTAAGCCTTGAGTTTGTAAATTAACAAATGGTGTAACCTAAGTATTGATTTTGAAGATGGCGTTACCTAGAGATTTCATTATTGGAATCCACAAGCCCATTTATGTTTTCTTATATTTAAGTGGGTTTATTTTTGTTAAGTTTATAACTTCGGTTTTGTTCTCTCTTTTTTTTAATTTGGATTATTGGCATTAGTCACATATTGATTTATATTTTGATTTTATAGGTCATATAGGACTATCTATAGTTTACAATTAAGTTGTATGAGGGATTTTTTAAAAATAATTTTGTAAAAACATATAAGCGAAATGATTTTTCCATGAACTCTTCACGTTAGAAGTTGGAGTTAATGTCGTTATAACCCTTAATGAATATATATATATATAAAATTTATTTTATTAGGCAAATGATTAAATTTATTAATAGTAGAATTATCCAAAGTCTAAAAAATATTTTAAAATAAAAATATAATTCATATATATGTTGTGTTGTTATCGATATCTTTTAATAAAAGTTCAAAATTTAAGAAAATAGAAAACACACAACTCAAGAATATCTGGGTTTTGATATGTTTGACCAATAGTTGATTAATATGTTTTAGATTCAAAGTATTGTTATCTAATATTTATTTATCAAAATATTAATACATAGCGTAATGGTTCAGCCATTGAAATTGAAAGCGATGAGTGTAGAGTTGAACTAAACTATTTTGAGATGGACTTTTCAAGTTTCATTTTAAAACTAATATGCAATCTAAAGCCCAAACAAAATATAAACTTGAATAAATGATACTCTGAGTTTTGGCTTTAGGGAGACATGTGACACCAGGAGAACCGAGTTTATGGCGTGAATCTGAGGTGGTGCAACCGGGGAGGAACAAACCTTACTTTATATGAATAGATAGTTTTACATGTTGTTTATCTTCTGTTCCATTCTCTTATCATGCAGAAAAATGAATATTTTAAATCAAATTAGAAAATTAAACATTGTCGTTGTTGAATGGAATTGGTTGGATTTGTTGCCAAATGAATTTAGCAAAATTTCAATATCTTGCGAAACTGTAAGTTTTGTTATCAATCATGTACTTATTTACATCAACATTATTGATGTCTTTTACAAAACTTGTAAAATCTTTTTTTTTCAAAATAGGTGAAAAATTCATTGATAATATTTATACATTTAAAATTAATAATTTTAGAACTTATGTGTCTTTGTTTATCATTAAAATTTGAAAAATGCTCTTCTTCATGTTTTAAATTGGAAACTACTTCCTATTAGAACTTTTCTGGAACCTTTTAAAAATTTTAATTAACTGAAACCGCGTTTTATAGCTAAATAATGATTTATACATCTAACTATTTAAAAGTAAATTCAGTTTCTGTGTAGTACTAAAATAGAGGCTTGTTATTTATGTTATTCTGAAATTTAGAGTCAATAATTATGCTAACTTAGTAAACAATATTACTGATATGATGTTTGTAAATGCTTTGGTGTAACATAATATGAAGTAATAAAATAGATGGAATATTCAAAATGTCAAAACAGAAGCATTAAAAGTCTTACAATGTTGTATAAAAAGTAATTAAACTTCTTCACAGTTTTCTTCATTACGACATATGAAGCTGAAAATAAAACAGACCCTATTAAATGTCATGATCTTCAAAGGTCCTGTGAGACTTGGCAGGAGCACTCAAAACCAGTTTACGCTCACCTAGCTTGAACAATGCAGACCAGGATTGTAATAAGTTGAATTGGAGGGTAATGTAGCACAATTATGTCTGGCTAACTTCAAATCAACAATGCGTATTAGTTAAAATAGGACTCAAAACATCTTCCACAGAACTATTAACAAACTAAATCTGGAAAATCTAAAATTTTACCATTTATATGAACTAAATCTGGAAAAAACTAGAAACTTCCTTATCAAAACTAACTAAACAAAATTTCAAAAGACTCATTAGCAAATAATAGCTCCGTATTGCTAATCAACATTATGTGTCTGACATAAATGTAATGCTGCCTTATCATGGCGTTCAATAAGAGAGGTAGATTTTTCCTGTCTTTATTGATAGTCGAAAGTTCTTAAAAAACATTACGTAGTGATGATCACTGTGGCAATCGCTAAAAGTAGACTTTCTCTGCATAAGAGTGAGAGTAATAGTGCACAGAGATATAGGAATCATAAAATAGCACACATGTAAAAATAAAAAATAGAAGCAAGAGAAAAACAACCTGAAAGTAAAGATGTACCTTCTTTCCTACAGAGATTCTTTCATGAATTTCTTGGCAGCATCCTCGGCAGAAATGTGAGTAACTTTCACTTGTCTCTCAAACTTTGATTTGTAGCCTAGGCTTTGATTATGATTCAGCCCTGAAGCTTTGTGCCGATCTTTTGAGTTTGGATCAATCCCTGAAGCTTTGTGTGCACTCAAAACCAGTTTACGCTCACCTAGCTTGAACAATGCAGACCAGGATTGTAATAAGTTTCTTGGCAGCATCCTCGGCAAAATGTGAGTAACTTTCACTTGTCTCTCAAACTTTGATTTACGTAGCCTAGGCTTTGATTATGATTCAGCCCTGCCACTAAGAAACCTTCACATGCATTGTTACTGGTGAGTCGTGAAAAGCTTTTATTGCTGTCACCTGAAAAACCCACCCAACCATGGGGAGTTCAAAATCATCCAAAAGGATTGGATCCAAACTCAAAAGATCGGCACAAAACATAGAAATTGACTTTTAGCCTACCACTATTCACGTTGGGCTCAATCACAGGGAGAAGCTAAGATAAAGCGATACCTGAAGATTCAGCCACAGCACTGGCAAAAGACTCTGGACTCCACTTCTTCAAAGCCATTGTGATGCCACTCCATCCAAAATCTCCTTAATGTTCATAAGTAAGGCCAGAGCTTGAAGATTATGAAGAAGAAGCGTAGACATCTTGCCAGGTTGCGGCTATGTTTTGTATTCTTTATATCTCTCCACCAGCAGAGACAATCTGGATCCTCCCTTACTATAAGCGGCGAAAGGAAGGAATATAAGATTGTCTTCTTGTAATATTTCAACATTGAAAATTTAAAAATGAAATTAAAAAAGGAAATAGAATATTAGATTGTTTCTTAGTCACTCTCTAGAGAGGGAAGCAGAGCGAAAAAAATGGATCGATGACTGCTAGATGATTTGGGTTGCTGGATACATGATCGTTTGCTCCAGTGCCTCCATCCATAGAAATTTCTGAAAATCAAGTAAACATTTACACAGAAGCGGCTATGTGAATCTCAAAACATAAGCTATGAACTTTACAGGGGTGAAGTGAGGAAAAAAATAGAATTTTAGCATGACATACATTTTGGATTTTGGTTGGATTTAAAAGATTAGCAATTTATATTGGAGGAGACCAGAGGAGGTGGAGCATGAAGCATGAACAAAGGTAAATAACATAATTAATCAGTGGGTCAGGGGTAATTAGAGAACTGCTGAAATTCGACGAAATGGAAGAGTCATGGAGGAGGCAAAAGTCGTGGAGGAGAGGATCAGAAATCAATGCTTCCAGCGAAAATAGAGTCTGACAACATGGGTTTGATATGAGCCAATTTATTTTATAAGCCACGTAATGGGCGAATCAAAAATGTGAGTTGAATGGCGGTAAAAGAACTATTTTATTGATTTTTCTATATGGCGTGGACCTTCCCCATTGAACATATTCTCCTTTTATTATTGTTTGATTTTAGGAGACTTCGTCTATGAACCAAATGAGACTCGTCCTTAAACTATATGTGACAACATCATACATACTATGATTCATGACAAACCAAAGTCTTGAGGAATGAGAATCATACATAAAAGCGTGAAAAATGAAATAAAACAACTAGAAATTTTCTAAACATAAAATACTAGCTAAACTCTAAAAACATGGTTTAAATTTCAGAAGTAAACTTATACATAACTCAAATTCAAATGTAATTGTCAAAACATAAAAACATTAATATTGACCTAAATACCAATTGTCAAAATTATTTGAGTTAATTATTCATGTAATAGATAATTATTTTAATGTAATAGAATAATTGTTTCACGTACTAATTATATCTTAGTATATTTTAGATATATATTAAGGATTGAGATTTTGTTTGGTATAAATTCTTTTGAGATTTTAAACTTTTGGGTTTTGTCGGATACCCATATAAACTCGAGTTGGTTAGGTTCGGGTAAAACCCATAACCCGAAATACCAAAAAACAAGATCTATTTAGTATTTATATCGGGTTCGGATCGGAACGGATTAGTTTTATCGGATCAGATTCGATTCTGATTTTCAGTTCAGTTTATTTACGCCTACACCAAACTTCAAGATGTCTCTAAATGCACTAAACAAACAATAAGTATACTATTTTAGTGGACCATGTGGTTAGACAAGCCTGTTTACTGATCAATAGGCTTTTGCTTTTTTGGCATCTAATTATTTTTTTCATTATTGATCAACATTATCTCACTAATCTAATCAATGTATATAGATCGTATTTAGCAAAAAGGGTAATCTAAATTCTTGTCTTTTATTAAACTATGACATGGTCTTGTTAAGAGTTAAGACTAAAACAATCCTTGACACATCACCATTAATTATCTAATCAATAATTACACTCATTTTCTTAAATATCATTAAGGCTTTGAATGTTTACGAACTGCAATTCAATTAATAATTATAAAATCTTTACAATACTTATATATCTATATGTTTTGTCACTATTAAAAGCACACAATTATTCGAAACATTAGGATCCTAAGCGTTTTTCTTAGTTGTTAAGATTAGTGATTAATTTTAAAGATAACAAAATCAGTATTTAAAAGATAATTCGGTCCTCACAAACTCTTTACCATTCACCAAGACAGCAAAAAAAAGATGTCGACAGTTTCACCCTCCTCGCAACTAGTTCAGGTAGTTCCAGACAGCCACAACAACACTGGCGACTCCTCTGCTAAGGTCAAGTGAAGATGTTGTCCGTAAGTCTGTCTACTTGTCCTTTTATTTGACAATCAGGTTCACTAATTTGTTCAATAGCTTCTCTATATACAAGTCATGTCTACTGGTTCATTCATTCAACACTCAGGTTCATTAGTTTCCTCACAGGTTTAAAACATTTCTGAGTTAACTTGTTACAAAAACATGGCTCAATATCTAAGCTCTCTCTGATTCCATTGCTTATCTGTTTGACTACCGCATAGATTCATCACGTTGTGTCTGACACCTTATGGAACTTGCAGGCACTGATGAACGCAAATTGGGTCTGTGGTAGGCGGAGTGATTGATGGGGAGTTCGAAGGTGGATACCTGGTGACGATGAAATTCGGTTCTCAAGTGCTGAAAGGAGTGCTTTACCTTTGTGCTAAAAGGCCCAGATGTCAGCCCCAAGAAACCATGGGAACACCACCTTCAGGCATGCCACCAGCATATGGCCAGCTAAGAAGGAAGCAAGAGTGACTACTGTAGTTGATCCTCAGAAGCCCAAATGCTACAAGAGTGGCTACAACTTCTTCTTCCCTCAGCATGCGAGGCTCAAACCTGAGTACCATGGCAAAGAAATGATCATCACCAAGATGATTGGTCCCATGTGGGGCAATCTCTGAGTCTGAGAAACAGGTAACTTACTTAGTACTCATCATCAAATCAAATCCAGTATTAAACACAACTTGATATCGTCTCCTTATAGGTTTATCAAGACAAAGGAGTTAAGGATGTGGAGAGTACAGAACTGAGATGCTTGAGTACAAGTCTGCACATGAAGAGGAGCTTCTGCTTCTGCAGCAGCAGCCATCATCGGTCAGTCAGTCTTCTTTTCTCCTGTTATGTTGTTGTCTTCTTTCTTCATGACATTTCTCTCTCTTTCTTTCTCTGGACAAGTTCTATTTCTTTTATAATATGGATATTTTATGACTTTGATCAGTTTGCAGAACATATACCATGTTTATGGTTTTAGGGTATATATATATATATATAGAGGTTACTATTATTTCAAAATTTTTAATATTATAATATATTTTGTTAGGTAATATAATAAATTGTAAATTTCAAAAAGTTAATCATTTTTCTGAATTTTGATTGAGTGAAATTTATGAAAGTATAGTTAAATAATGTATTTATAATAAAATTTAAGATGTTTTTAAAATATGAAAATTTCAAAACATTATTCATTTTGAAATGGAGGAGAGAATATCATCTAATGTTGACAGGATGTTTCTTGAATCCCATTTTGTTGTTGTTATTTTGTATGTTTCTTGAATCCCATTTTGTTGTTGTTAGTTTCTAGGAGTTTCAACTTCTCCCAACTAACAAAACCTTTGTTTGATGTATCTTTTTAAGTGGGTTTTAAAGATTTTTTACAATTAAGAAAATACAAAATTTTATGTAATTTATTTTGGTTATATAAAAGTATTATTGAATAAAACTAGTTCAACCAATTAATAAAGATACAATATTTTGTAACTGGATACAAATTTTAAGTGACATTAAATTTTGTCTAAAGAGTGAGAACATCACTTATTTTGAAATAAAATAGAAACTAGATTTTGACCAGCGGTTTAAAAGCGGAATTTGTTCCTTTAAAATTCAATTTTTTTTTTAAAAAAAAAGACATTTATTAATTATAACCTTATGTGTTTAGTATTTGATAAATAATATTTTTTAATTGTGTTGAAGTCTTACGTTTGACAAATTTTCATTGGTGTGGAGATATAATTTATAAAGCTTTATTTTTTATAGTCACACAAAGTAATTAAGAAGAGTTAGTTTAAAAAAAAACTCTTTGTATTAATATTTTTAGTTTATGGTAAATGATTATATTTACAAAATACTATCTTTTCATAGCATATTTTAAAATTTGATTAAAATAAATACAAAGAAAAATTTGAATCAACTATTTCTGTTCTACTGTTTTATTGGCTCTCTAATTAATATTTGTGGTTTATTGTAAACTATAATATTTACAAACCTAATATTTTGTAGCATATGTTAAGTTTGATTAAAATAAATACAAAAAACATTTGATCAACTATTTCTCTTATACTGTTTTTTGGACTTTCTAATTTTTTGTCAATAAAGTCAAATATTTAATTTAGTGTAGTTTTAGACATACTTACTATTATTCAGAAAATTATAGTTTTTACATACTTACTATTTTTAATTTTTGTATCTAATTTATTTTTATGTTAGTAACTAACATGTAATATATGATGAAATTATAATAATTTATTTTAATGAAATATTAATTTATAATCATTTATATTTTACAGAATAATATACATTCATATATAAAGTTTAATTTTGTTTTAGTTATTTTGTAACAAATTATATCAATACAATTGTATGAGAATGAAAATATAATTATCGTTATTTAAGTTAATTAAAGCGTATGCATTTGTTTTAATTTATGTTTCTATGATTTAACACTAAAGCAGAAGTATTCAAATACTTTAAATACTTGAAGAGTGTATATGTTTACTCAACCTATCTCATACTTAATAACCTTTGTATATTTTATAAAATAACCAGTACAATTACATAAAAATATGAACTATAACCCGATATTTATTTAAGTAGGTTTAGTGCTCGTTTCTAGAATTTAAGCCAGATATTTTTTGTAGCTTTCAATAATATAAAATTTCGAAAATTAGAATATTTTGTGGATGCAAATATTATCAAAGTTTAAAATATTGAAATTGAGATTATTAGATCGATAATATACCATTTTAGCTTGTTAAAATTTCTATAATAAAACATTACAAAAGTTTTGTTTTTAATATCTAATGAGAAATATTTAAGTCATTTTCACTTTGAATTGTAAATTTAGACCTACTAAAATTAATAAATGTGTTCATATATTGTAAATTATTTAGTAAATATTAGGAATACAAAAATCTATTCTCAAAACCGTTAATTTTCGTTATGCTTCCTTAATTTCAGCTTATCAAATATTAATTATAGTAAATAACTATGTATATAAACAAATCCAAAATTTATCATTGTTTATAAACTAATGGCGAGAAGAATGGCGATTTTGTTGGCGATATAGGGTTTCATGATTTTTGATCGATGGGAGCCAGGGATTGTCTGGAATCAAGGATTAGTTTTGGATTACAAGATTGCAGAAAAGGATAGAGAGTGGTAATGAATCGAGAGGCAAAGATTTGGAAGAGAATCACTTTCAGATCTGGGGTACTGTGAGGAAGGAAAGGAGAGCGAGGAGTGCTCTGGGATTCTATTCTCAGATCTTTTAGCTTGGGAGATCTGTCATCATCAAGACAAGATCCCAACTTTGTAGCGGTATGTGCTCTGACAATACCAAATCAAAATTTGAGAGATATCATTGTGGGATAACAAAGATGATTCTCAATATCATTATCTCTGAACTATGGAAAGTTAGGGTGTGGTTCTCGATTTGGTGGAATTTTCAGTCCACATTTTCTATGATTTTCTGTAGAGATATGATACAAAGGATCAATTGTGAGGGATATGGCAATTATGAGGATGATTTTTTGCTTGGGAATATGGTTCCTTTGGAATGAATATAAAGAGGAAGCGATACACACATTTCTCAATATCACATTCACTGGTTTCTTAAGCAGTATACTAAAGTCTTTTCTTTTCTCTTCTGTGAGTTTCATGGCAGAGAGTCAGTTGATTAGTAAGGCAGAGAACTAAAGAATGGTGAAGGGGCTCAGGCGATTGAGAATCTCGTACCTCACTTTGACTCAGGAGATTATCAAGAACTACTCGAGAACTCTCATTGGAAGGTGTATGAATCGGAGGAACAAAACATGACAGCCCCAGTGTGAACCTTCGAAGATTTGGAATGTGAGAGCGGGTGGTTGGTGTTGACTTGGGACATGGAAAATTCCAGTTCGACTTTGACAAGAAGAGATATCGAGGAGGTGATGAAGAATCAGCCCTATCTTATTACTGGATGATATCATTAGCTCGGTGGCAACGAAAAGGTCACACAATTTCCTTCAGAAATCACCTTCTGGATACAGTCATAGGAGCCACTGGAGTTCTAGGCAGAACCATCGTTTGACATCAGGCATTGGGAAGAGCGGTGGAAGTGGATTTGGATTTTAGAGTTAAGGTGGTTGTTGATGGATTTGGGAGCTGGTCTTTGACAACCAGGTGGATTTCACTGGTGGGGAGTTCCATGATGGCTTAGAGGTGGATTTCTCTTAAGTATGACTGGCTATTTGTACTGTGAGACCTGCACAGTCTCACACAGCAGTTAAGTGTCGTTGGCGAAGCGAGTCCAGTGTGGCAAACCTCAAGTCTGATGAGGTAGGTCATGACGTCGGGCTGAAGCTATAGGAGGTGGTTTTGAATGGAAATAAGGGACATCAAGATCGGGAAAAAGAAGGAGACTACTATGGTAAAGGCAAGATGATGGAGGAACAAAACTTCGAAGTGGACAAAGGTGGCAGACAGGGGCACAGAGATCCTATTCTACAAAGTCACTCAGTGGGGATGGAGAGAGTTCTCGACACACAGGCCCCTCAGAAATCAACAACTACCTACAAGAGGATGCAATCATTAGCAATGTGGGAAGAGGCCGAAAGTCCCGGCGTGCTAGAAATGAGGAAAGGAGAGATTCACAATAATGAAATGAGAGTCACTCAGCAGGAAGAGGAAATAAGGAACCAGGAACCCCCTTAAAAGCTTTGAGGAGCACTACGGAGACAGAGAGGAACCAAAAAGGTAATATCTCAAATTGGGAAGAGAATTTGGAACTACATGATATCAAATGAATTGAGTGAGGACAAAGATGCTGGTTTAAGCGGTAGAGGAGGATAGAATGGATTTAGATTTACTGATGGAAGGTAAAAAATATAGATGAGGATTTTCAGGGACCTTGGAGGAGGAAAATAGAGAGGAGGAAGCAGTATTGAAGGAGGGCTTACTAAGGTGGAGGAAGAGAAGCATAATGTCCTTGAAGGGAAGGATCGTGTTCAGGAGGCGTCAGGAAGAAACAAAGGGGTACTGAGGAACTTTACTTGCAGCTGGGAACATCTAAGATGAGGATGGTTTCAAACGTTTCTAGCTAATCCCAAGAAGAATGCTGCAAAAGCAGGAACGCAGGAGAGGGCTTCAAGCAGAATGAGAGAGAAGGGTGCTGACCTTCAACCTAGCCCCAAAACCTTAGAATTTTATGATAGGAGACAACGAAGAGGGATGGTTCTGGAGGCAGTGTTTGGTCTCTGTTTTATTAGCTTTCTTTGTCAGTTAATCTTATGAGAAGTTATGATGGGTCTTTACATGGGTGCAATTTGGTTTTAGTATTATTGTGTTTTACTTGGGGTATGGGGAGTATTTTAATTATATCAAGTATTGGAATAAAGGTTTACTTTTGGTTTATTAGGAGTGGAGGTGGTTAATCTTATGGATCTATGAAGTAAAAGCAAGCTCATTCTTGGATACATTTATTCAAAGCGTTGGAATTACATTAAGGATAGGAACAATGGTAAGGAGAACAGGAAAAATGGCATAGATGGATTGGTAACAGAAAGTCTCAGATGGAGTATCACTTGGTCTCATTAAACCAAGTGTACCAACGATTTCAAGTGTTGATTCATAAGAGGAAAATGGCTCAGAGACAAAATCAGTTTAGGAATAGGCATGCATTATGGAACTTGAGACTGATTCAGGAAAATAACATATGGCAGACAATTAGTAGAAGGAAGCTCGGTGGAGTCACATGGTTGTGTAGCCTGTTGATTCAAGTTATGAATTGTTTATATAAAGGACTGGTTGGACTAAAGGCTATGACACTGAACTTATTTATTTTATATATTATTGGTGAAGTGTTTTGGGTCTTGTCATGAGAGTGGGAGAATGTGGTAGCTACACATCACGGATTAGATCAAACAAGACCAAACATAAGGACATTAGGACAAAGAGGCCTTCATGCCATGATTTTTAGTTGGGCCAATTTCTTATTTAATGAAGTACTAAGTTGGAATTGGAGCAGGCATGGGAAGTAAATGGACTATTACTTACCTCAGAAGTGCAACAAAACATAAACAGATTTTCTTATAGAAACAAAGCAAGATTTTTTTGTTCAAGGTTTCAATTACATTTTGGGTATGATAATCTGAAACAGTGGATCTATTGGAGCAGTGGAGGCCTAGCTTTATATTACAATAATGAGTATCAGATTAAAATTCTATACTCAAGTAATAGAATGATTGATGTGGAAGCAGAGGCTTTAGGGAAAAAGTATTTATGACATTTGTATATGGAGATCGGTTCAGAAATTACAAAAGTCTGGAGGAAGCTAACCGATATATGCATTTAGAGAGATGATCCCTGGTTTATTATTGGTGATTTAAATGAGATTACGGAAATCATGAAAAAGAAGGTGGATGTTAAGAGTGCAGAATCTTTCGTGCCTTTTAATAATATGATCCAAATAGCGGACTTCTGGAATCGGCTCGAGGAAACAAGTTTCCTGGCAAGGAAGAAGGAAAGGAAAAGGTAAGATGGAAATGGTTAGTGTCGGTTAGACCGGCTCTAACAAGCGAGGAATGGCACACATTATTCCCAAAATCTTATACAGAATATTTAAGGCTGGAGGTTCTGACCATAGACCGATAGTAGCATATCTAGAAGATAAGATCTCAAAAGAAGAGGACAATTTCGGTTTGACAAGCGTTGGATTGGGAAAGAGGGCTTATTGGAATCCATTACCAAAGGCTGGGAAGACAGGTTAGAAATATAGAAGGTAACCGCAGGCGATTTTGTGTCTAAAATACTAATTGTAGGCATGCAATATCTAGTTGGGTAAGAACAATCCCCATATGGAAAAGGAAAAATTTGGAATTACAAAAGCCTTGGAGGAAGTTCAGACAGGCGATAGAACACAGGAGGATATTTTGGATGTGTCTAGGAAATTGAGGGCGCTTATAGGGACGAAGGGAGTATTGGCAACAGAAAAGTAGAAACATGTGGAATACAGCAGGAGATCTTAGCACTAAATTTTTCATGCCTTGACAAAACAACGCCGAACCAATGTCGCATAGTGGGTTTGTATGATGCTAATGGAAACTGGGTTGTGGAGGATAAAGGGGTAGAAAAGGTGGCAGTGAGCTATTTTGAGAACTTTTAGGACTACATCGCCGTCAGAATTTGACAATTTTTGGATGAGATCAAACCAACAATATCACAACAAACGAATCAGCGTTAATTAGGATTGCCACAGAGGAAGAAGTGAGGCAAGCTTTATTCATGATGCATCGGAGAAAGCACTGGGTGGACGGAATGTGACATTATTCTTTCAACATTCTCATGAGGATATTATGGAGTTGGTCAATAATTTTTGACTACAGAAGTGGACAAAAGGTTAAACATTACAAATATTTGCTTGATTCTAAAGCGAGAACCGACTAGGATGTCAGAGCTTAGGCCAATAAGTCTATGTAATGTAGGATACAAGATTATATCAAAGTATTATGTCGAGGTTAAAGGATTGCCTCCCACACTTATCTCGAAACACAATCTGCCTTTGTGGCAGAGATTGATCTCTGACAATATTCTTGAGAGATGTTTCACGGGCTAGAACGAATAAGTCCTGTCAGCACAAGTTCATGGCTATAAAAGCGGATATGAGTAAAACTTACGACAGGGTGGAGTGGACTTTCGTTCGAGCATTACTACAAAAATGGGTTTTGACCCTCATTGGATAGTTGATGATGGAATGTATTTCTTGGTACAATATAGAGTTTTATTAGATGGACAACCAAAGGTCATATTATTCCAAATAGGGGTCTCTGACAGGGTGATCCATTGTCACCTTATTTATTTATTACACGAAGCTTTAATAGCAAATATCAAAAGGCAGAGAGGGAAAAGCGGTTGATGGGTATAAAAGTGTACGGGCTTGTCCTTATCTCACATTTGCTTTTTCTGATGATAGCATATTTTCTGTAAAGCACAGAAGGAAGAATGTCAGACTATTTTGACAATTCTTAATGAGTATGAGAAGGTTTAGGACAGCAGATAAATTTTCAAAATCATCAATCCAGTTGGACACAAGATTGATCACGACAACACAACAGGAGCTTGGGATATTCTGGAATACAAAATTTGGGAGGAATGGGAAATTATCTGGGCATCCCAGAGAACTGGGAGGCTCAAAAGTTCAAGTACTGGCTTCATACAAGAAAGGCTGCACAAAAGAATAAATGGATGGACTTTCAAGTTTTTTCTAAAGGGGCAAGGAAGTAATTATAAAATCAGTGGTAACTGCTCTCCCCAATCATGTTATGTCTTGCTATCGTATACGAAAGCGGTACGAGAAGCTGGCAGTGCAGTGGCACAATTTTGGTGGAGTCAGTGGCAATACTAAAGGATTACACTGGAAATCATGGGACAAAGTTTGTTCACATAAAGATGATGGAGGTTAGGCTTCGAGACCTTAAGGATTTCAATACGGCTATGCTCGGAAAACTTTGGAGATTAATAGAAAACCAAATACTTTATTTTCGTTTTTAAGGTGCTACTTCAGGAATGCTTCACCCTGGAACCGATCAGATCATACTCGGCATCCTATGGCTGGCGTAGTATCATCTCTGCTAGATCTCTGGTTAGCAAAGGACTAATCAAAGGGTGGGAACAGGATCCTCTATTTCAGTATGGAATGATCCATGGCTCCCAACCAATGCCGAACCAGCAAACAAAAACAAAATATTCTCTTCCCTGACCTTACGGTGGACTCTCTTATTAATGGTGCATCGAGAACATGGAATTTACAGGCATTACAAGAGTTGGTGGACCCTCAGGATGTGAAAATTATCGAAAGTATCCCGCTAAGTAGGATACAAATGGTGGATCGGGAGGGCTGGCATTTCACAAACAATGGAAAATATACGGTCAAATCCGGTTACCAAGTGGAGGCGAGTATATCCTGATAGAGACAGAGTGCTCATCGAATATGGACCTACTGTTACGGATCTTAAAGCCTTCTGCTGGAAAGTCGTTGCCCACCAAAAATGAAACATTTTCTATGGCTGGTGAGGGGTGTATCGCAGTAAGGAAAAATCTGAATCTTAGAGGCCTTAAAGGGATATTATACAGATCACGGAGCACCAGAAGAATCCATAAATCATGTGTTCTTTGAATGCCCACCGGCAGTCCAGGTATGGGCTCTTTCAAGGATTCCGTCGACAGGTTTATTTCGGGACAATCTCTGTTTGCAAACATGGATCATCTGTTTTGGAGGTCAAGCCGACAATGGAAGATCATCGGTTTGCATGGATTTTATGGTATATATGGAAAGGTAGAAATAATAAAGTGTTCAGTAACATAGACATGGATCCAAGGAAACTCTTAAATTAGCTGAAACTGAATCGATTCTGTGGGCTGAAGCAAAAATCGATAGCTGAGAAACAGACTAGGTCTTTGTCACCAGATGTTACATGTTTACAATTAGACAAGGTAGATGGTGTTTTGGATGGTTCATGGAAATCACAAGATACCTTCTCTGGACAGGGATGGTATAGCACTCTAGAAGGTTTTGATGGCTTGATGGGAGCTAGGAATATAAGAGCTAGTCAGTCACCATTACCTTGCAGGTAGAGGCTCTCATATAGGCGATGGAGTGTATGAGGAATTTAAGACAATATCATGTTACGTTTGCAGCGGTTGTTCTCAATTGGTGAAGATGGTTTGAACCAGGAGGAATGGCCGGCTTTTGCAAGTTATCTAGAAGATATCAGGATCCTCAAGAGGAGTTTTCACAGCTCGGAGATTATTCATATATCGAGGCCTTTAACCAAAAGCGGACAGTTTGCAGCAATAGTGTCAGGCAACAACCGTCGTTCAAGGTCCATATGGATACAACCATCCTGGTTTTCAGAGTCTATATGAGTCTGTAATATTGCTGAAAAAAAAAAAACAAATCAAAATTTGAATGTTTGAAATAGGTCTGTTATTGGGCAATTGGGAATTTTGAACATATTCATATTTATATTAAAATCTTCTATACAGTTTGAAAAATCATAAACATACTAAATATAATAGTCATCTGACTGATATATCAAGTATATTCAATATTGTATAAGGAAGATGTGTATAAACTAAAAATAAATATAGCTCAAAATCATGTATTATAATTTTAGAATAATGCAAAATATTCTTCTATGTTTAATGAACCTAAATATAATAAACTCAAGTTTTCTTGTCGTGAGTATATGTTAAGTGATATTAATATTAATATTTTGACAAATGTGTTTATAGTTAAGTGAGTATATGACAAAATATTAAGTTGATTAATAATAAAGAATCATGGGAGAATATTTTGCATTTAAGTAGGGGATATAGTTAAAATATTTTCTTTATATAAATTGTTTATAGAAAATAGCTAGTGGCATATTGTAATTATCATTGAAAACTAAAGGCGGAATCCTATTAAGAATTATGCTTTAATAGTATAGATCATTAAAATCACTAAAAGCGAAACGAGGAGGGTAATAATAATGCAATAAATGAGTTTGGTGCAAAGATATCACATTTTGGCAAGAATGCGTTCAAGACAACACAAACTTTTATGTGACACTTCATTGATGTTTTCAAAAGTGAAACAACAACTAACAACACTGTACACATCTTGAACCTTTCAGAATACCAGACATAAGGAAACAAGACACAAGGCCGACAAAGGAAACAAAGACACTAACTACAGTAGCATTTGCACAACACATCATTTACAGATCCATTATCTATGCTTTTGCTTCTGTTGCTGTATGATCTCTCTTTATTCCCTGGAGCTGGTTGTGTATACTCCTCTTCTTTAAAGAAAGCGAATCAAGATAGGAATAGTTCCTGCGCCGATGATACCAAAGGAGGCTACCATAAGTGCGGTCCCATACCCCAATGAAGAGCGCCTCCTTGGCTAAACAATATGCTAGAGATCTCCCCAAAGAAGTCTACTTCCTTCTCTGTTTCATACCCCTTTGAGACGTCATAGATGTGGATAAAGTCTGCCGGTTCGGCCATGGCCATGTATTTGCCATCGGATGTGTAGCAGATTGACCGGATTGCTCCAAGGTTACCCTTCAAGACAGCAACGGACTGAGACAGGTTGGGTGTCCCATACACGGGATGTCTGGTTTCCAGTTGAGAAGGTGATGCCGTCAGGATGCCACGCAGAGGCAAAGGAATATTCAAAATGTCCTGATAGTGTTTCCAGCGTCTGTAGATGAAATTCCAAAGATTTGGCATTATCAACCATCAGAGTTATGCTACATTAAAGGGAAAACCATGAAAGAAGAAAGGACTTTACGTTCACTGGCAAAGGAAAAGAAAAATGCTTAACAAGCTGGTATCTCTCCATGTCAAAGTCTCTAACTCCACAGTCATTATTAGAGGCAGTACATGAAGAGCCACTGTGAAAAGTAGACAAAAAAGTTAAGCAGCGACTCTTTAACTATTTTGTGTAGACCCTTCAGGAAAAAGAAAGAGGCAAAAACCTGTGGTAGTTGTAGAAGAATTCAATAGCAATATCATCATATACAAGAGCAAAAGCTGACGCCCGGTCTATCAAGATGCTGAAACCAACGTGGACAGTAGAAATAGATGAAGTTTGGTCAGTAATAATGCATATGACTACTCAATAATCAATGTATCTAGACTCTTAACTTTGCAGATAAGTTCTCCTTGAAATCCACCAGCAACTAGGAAGCCGTCATTCACTGCATGTGTGCTCACTTGAGTCTGTGTAAACCCTTCCAGCAAACTATAGCTGGGCAATTGGAGTCCCAATCGGGTTTTGGTTTGGGTTTTTTCGGATTTTTGGATTTCGGGTTCATGAATTTCAGCCCCATTCGGATATTATAAAAGTTGAATCGGGATTAGTCAGGTTCGGTTCGGGTTTAGTTACATCTTTAAGATCCAGTTGAACCCGAAATAGTTTTGGTTCCGGATATTAATAGTGTTATCCAAAAATATTAATTTGTACTTGATTAAATTCAGTATATTTCAAATGTCTTTTTCAATAAATTTGTGTACGTGGTTTCTTCAAACCACATTGTTGTCCTTTAAAGTAACTTGGAGACTTCGTCTATGAACCATACGAGACTCGTCCTTAAACTATATGTGACTACATCATACATACTATGATTCATGACAAACCAAAGTCTTGACAAATGAGAATCATACATAAAGCATGAAAAATGAAATAAAACAACTAGAAATTTTCTAAACATAAAATACTAGCTAAACTCTAAAAACATGGTTTAAATTTAAGAAGTAAACTTATACATAACTCAAATTCAAATGTAATTGTCAAAACATAAAAAAAACATTAATATTGACCTAAATACCAATTGTCAAAAGTATTTGAGTTAGTTATTCATGTAATAGATAATTATTTTAATTTAATAGATAATTGTTTTACGTACTTAATTATATCTTGCACTAAACAAACAATAAGTATACTATTTTAGTGGACCGTGTGGTTAGACAAGCATGTTTACTGATCAATAGGCTTTTGCTATTTTTGGTATCTAATTATTTTTTTCTTTATTGATCAATATTATCTCACTAATCTAATCAATGTATATAGATACGTATTTAGCAAAAAGGGAAGTAATCTAAATTCTTGTCTTTTTATTAAACTATGACATGGTCTTGTTAAGAGTTAAGACTAAAACAATCCTTGACACATCAGCATTATTTATCTAATCAATAATTACACTCATTTTCTTAAATATCATTACGGCTTTGAATGTTTACATAATTGCAATTCAATTAATAATTATAAAATCTTTACAATACTTATATAACGATATGTCTTTGTCACTACTAGAAACGCACCGCAATGATTCCGAAACATTCGGATCCTAAACGTTTTTTCTTAGTTGTTAAGATTAGTGATTAATTTTAAAGATAACAAAATCAGTATTTAAAAGATAATACGGTCCTCACAAACTCTTTACCATTCACCAAGACAGCAAAAAGATGTCGACAGTTTCACCCTCCTGCAACTAGTTCAGGTAGTTCCAGACAACCACAACAACACTGGCGACTCCTCTGCTAAGGTCAAGTACGAAGATGTTGTCCGTGATCTCTGTCCTTTTATTTGACAATCAGGTTCACTAATTTGTTCAATAGCTTCTCTATATACAAGTCATGTCTACTGGTTCATTCATTCAACACTCAGGTTCATTAGTTTCCTCACAGGTTTAAAACATTTCTGAGTTAACTTGTTACAAAAACATGGCTCAATATCTAAGCTCTCTCTGATTCCATTGCTTATTTGTTTGACTACCGCATAGATTCATCACTCTGTGTCTGACACCTTATGGAACTTGCAGGCACTGATGAACCGCAAATTGGGTCTGTGGTAGACGGAGTGATTGATGGGGAGTTCGAAGGTGGATACCTGGTGACGATGAAATTCGGTTCTCAAGTGCTGAAAGGAGTGCTTTACCTTTGTGCTAAAAGGCCCAGATGTCAGCCCCAAGAAACCATGGGAACACCACCTTCAGGCATGCCACCAGCATCATAGCGCCCAGCTAAGAAGAAAGCAAGAGTGACTACTGTAGTTGATCCTCAGAAGCCCAAATGCTACAAGAGTGGCTACAACTTCTTCTTCCCTGAGCTGTACGCTAGGCTCAAACTTGAGTACCATGGCAAAGAAATGATCATCACCAAGATGATTAGTCCCATGTGGGGCAATCTCTACGAGTCTGAGAAACAGGTAACTTACTTAGTACTCATCATCAAATCCACATTGTTATTAAGCTTAGTTTGATTTTATCATCTTCTTTACAGGTTTATCAAGACAAAGGAGTTAAGGATGTGGTACATAACTGAGATGCTGGAGTACAAGTCTGCACATGAAGGAGGAGCTTCTGCTTCTGCAGCAGCAGCCATCGTGGCTCAGTAGTCTTCTTTTTCTCCTGTTATGTTGTTGTCTTCTTTCTTCATGACATTTCTCTCTCTTTCTTTCTCTGGACAAGTTCTATTTCTTTTATAATATGGATATTTTATGACTTTGATCAGTTTGCAGAACATGCCAAGTTTATGGTTTTAGGGTTAGTAAAAGAGGTTACTAACTGCGCATTAGTGTCTTTCTCCTTGTTTTGCTTATTGATCATATACCATAACCATAGTTTTTTTGTGTTTCCTTGTTTTCTACTTGGGAATATATATATATATATATATATTCTCTGTTGTTGCAGAAACTTGAATTAACTATTACTCCTTTTGTTTCAAAATAATTCATGTTTTTTAAAACCATTATTTCATAGAATTTTGTTTAATGTTTTAATATATTTTGTTAGTTAATATAATAAATTGTAAATTTCAAAGTTAATCATTTTGCCAAATATGATTCAAAACTTGATTTTGAATACAAAAGTGTACCCAAAATTCAATCAAATGCAAAAGTAACCTAAAAGCCTAGTGAAATTATAACAGCCCCTTATGAACAAACAAAAACATGTATTCAGGTTTACCATTATAACCCTCTGTTAGAAGACTTATTTGGAAGTCTTCTCCGAAATTTCTTTTGAAGTTTTCTCACGAAGACTTCTTTTGAGTCTTCTCGTTCATAGATCTTGAAAATAATTTAAAATTTTATAAAAATATTTTGATGGGTAAAAATTGAAATCATATAGAAGTAAACAATTCTCGGTGATGTATATTTATTTTTTCTAAAGTTAAATTATTTTCAATATTGATGAATGAATGTAGATTGTTCATGAGTCATTGGTTTAGGGTTTGATAACATATGTTATAGTATTGTTGGTATCTTTAGGGTTAGTTTCTGAAATCTTACCTTCATTCTATTTTGCTTTCAAATTGACTTATATATATTTAGTAACTATCTAATAACTTGATTTAAACACTTTCTAAGTTTCTTTTAAGTTTAAAAGTGGTTTTGCATGTTATTTATTGACTGGTGGAAGAAGAAGACTTAAAAGTCTTTCAAGAAGTCTTCGACATATCCGCCTATTTTAGAAGAATTTAGGTTTTCTGCTAAATCGAAGTCTTCGAAGTCTTCTAGAGAATCTTCTCATGAATTAGATCTTAAAATAAATTAATAAATTTTATTAAAAATATTTTGTAAGGTAAAAATCGAAATAATGTGTTAATAAACATTTTTAAATGATGGAAATTTAGTTTTAATAAAATTGAATTATTTTCAACATAGATGATTGAATGTATATTAAGTCATGATAGTCTTTATTTTAGGGTATGGTAACATATGTTGTAGTATTGTTGGTATTTTTGTAGGGTTAGATTCTAAGATCTTATATTTTAATTTTTTTTAAAAAAATTGACCTATATGAGTTTAGTGACTATCTAATAACTTTATTGAAACACTTTCTAAGTGTCTTTTAAGTTTAAGGAAGTGGCTTTTTTCTTAGTTATTTGATTATAAGTCTAGAAGACTCACAGAAGACTTCTTTTAGGGTATGGTAACATATGTTGTAGTATTGTTGGTATTTTTATAGGGTTAGATTCTAAGATCTTATATTTTAATTTTTTTAAAAAAATTGACCTATATGTGTTTAGTGACTATCTAATAACTTTATTTATGTCTTTTAAGTTTAAGGAAGTGTTTTTTTTCTTAGTTATTTGATTATAAGTCTGGAAGACCCACGAAGACTTCCAAAGAAGTCTTCTGATATTTCCAAAAGTCTTTCACGGGAAGTCTTCTAGAAGTCTTCCACCGAAAGTATTCTTATGTATTAGATCTTAAAAAGTAATTTATAAAATTTATAAAATATATTTTTATAGGAAAAAAATCTAAATCATATAAATATAAAAATTCCTAAATGATGTAAATTTTATTTTATTAAAATTGAATTATTTTCAACATAGATAAATGAATATAAATTTGAGTCATGGTAGTCATTGGTTTAGGGTTTGGTAACATATGTTATAGTATTGTTGGTATTTTAGGGTTAGATTTTGAAATCTTAACTTTAAAAAAAAAATTTGAAATATATGTGTTTAGTTTTGTGTATATTAAACATTTTAAAAGTTGATTTTATATTTAATGGATTTTTGGCTATTTAGTTAGTTGTTTGATTGTATATCTAATTTATTTTTTTTAGTAACTAACATGTAATATCTGATATTATAATAATTTATTTTAATGAAGTATATTAATTTATAATCATTTATATTTTACAGAATAATATACATTTATATATAAAGTTTACTCATGTCCCATTCATATTTTCAATGTGGGATCTTCTCTCCAATATCCTCCCTCGAGATAATGGTTAATATAACCATTAATCTCATAAAATTATACCCTCAAACAATGCTTTATTTTCTCTCAATCTCGGAGAAAAGAGCTTCATGGGCCATCAGCTAATGGGTTGATCGGACCGTTGTCAGGGCGGATTAATGGGTCAGGGTATTGGACCAGCTCTGATACCATGATAAGTTTCTTGGGCTTCCAACTTAAAACCAATTGGCAATTAGTGGATTGGCCCAATCCATATTACTCATGTCGTCATATTTCTAATGTGGGATCTTCTCTCCAATAATATGACTACTCAATAATCAATATATCTAGACTCTTAACTCTTTGAAATCCACCAGAAACTAGGAAGCCGTCATACACTGCAAGTGTGCTCACTTAGTCTGTGTAAACCCTTCAGAAAACTACAGCTGGGAAATTGTGTGTCCCAAGTTTGTTTTGTTTTGGATTTTTGGTTTTAGGTTCATGAATTTCAGCCCCATTCGGATATTATAAAAGTTTGGGTAGGAATAGTCAGGTTAGGTTCGGGTTTAGTTACATCTTTAAGATCCAGTTGAATCGAAATAGTTTGGTTCGGGATATTAATAAGTGTTATCAAAATATTAATTTCTACTTGATTAAATTCAATATATTTCAAATGTCTTTTCAATAAATTTGTGTATGTGGTTTCCTCAAACATTTTGTTGTCCTTTAAAGTAAATTTAGGAGACTTCGTCATGAACCATCGAGACTTCGTCCTTAAACTATATGTGACAACATCATACATACTATGATTCATAACAAACCAAAGCCTTGACGAATGAGAATCATACATAAAGCGTAAAATGAAATAAAACAACTAGCAATTTTCTAAGCGTAAAATACTAGCTAAATTCTAAAAACATGGTTTAAATTTCAGAAGCTTATACATAACTCAAATTCAAATGTAATTGTCAAAACATAAAAACATTAATATTGACCTAAATACCAATTGTCAAAAAGTATTTGAGTTAATTATTCATGTAATAGATAATTATTTTAAAGTAATAGATAATTGTTGTGGTACTTATTATATATTAGTATAGATACATATTAAGGATTGAGATTTGGTTTGGTATTTCTTTTTGAGATTTTAAACTTTTGGGTTTTAGGATATCCATTTAAACTTCGGGTCCGGTTGGATAAAACCCATAACCAGAAATACCGAAAAACAAGATCCATTTAGTATTTATATCGGGTTAGGTTCGAACGGATTCATTTTATCGGGTCGGATTCGATTCTGATTTCGGATTCAGTTTATTTTCCCACTACAGAAAACTTCCAATATGTCTCTAAATGCACTAAACAAACAATAAGTAGGTTTTGGTTGGGTAAAATCCATAACCGAAATACCAAAAAACAAAATCCATTCGGTATTTATATTGGATTTGGATCGAATCGGATTTATTTTTATCGAACGGGTTGGTTCAGATACCCATTATATTGGGTTTGGTTTGGATAAAATCCATAACCGAAATAACGAAAAACAAAATACATTCGATATTTATACGGTTTGGATCAAATCAGAATTATTTTTTATCGAGTAGGATTGAGTTCGGATTTTTGGATTGATTTATTTTCCAGCCCAAACTTACAGAATGTTTCTAAATGCATCAAACAAACAAATAATTATAATATTATAGTAGGCGTGTGGTTAGACAAGCCCGTAAAATGATCAATAGATTTTGCTATTATTGGCATCTAATTGTTTTTTTCTTTATTGGTCAACAATATCTCACTAATATAGTCAATGTATATAGATATGTATTTAGCAAAAAAGGGAAGTAATCTAAATTTTTGTCTTTTTATAAAACTATGACGTGGTCTTGTTAAGACTAAAGCAATCCTCGACACATCAGCATTGTTTAATTAATTAATTAATTACATTCATTTTCTTAAATATAATCAAGGCTTTGAATGTTTACAAACTGCAACTCAATTAATAATTATAAAATCTTTACAATACTTATATATCAATAAGTTTTGTCACTATTACAAACGGACCGCAATTATTCCGAGCATTCGGATCCTAAACTTTTTTTCTTAGTTGTTAAGATTAGTGATTAATTTTAATGATAACAATCAGTAAAAATAATACGGTCCTCAGACTCTTTACCATTCACCAAGACAGCAAAAAAGATGTCGACAGTTTCACCCTCCTCTCAACTAGTTCAGGTAGTTCCAGACAGCCACAACAACACTGGCGACTCCTCTGCTAAGGTCAAGTACGAAGATGTTGTCCGTAAGTCTGTCTACTTGTCCTTTTATTTGACATTCAGGTTCACTAGTTTCCTCACTAGTTTGTTACAATAGCTTCTCTATATACAAGTCATGGCTACTGGTTCATTCATTCAACACTCAGGTTCATTAGTTTCCTCACAGGTTTAAAACATTTCTGAGTTAACATGTTACAAAACATGGCTCAATATCTAAGCTCTGTCTCCTTCCATTGCTTATTTGTTTGACTACATAGATTCATCACTTTGTGTCTGACACCTTATGGAACTTGCAGGCACTGATGAACCGCAAATTGGGTCTGTGGTAGGTGATTGATGGGGAGTTCGAAGGTGGATACCTGGTGACGATGAAATTCGGTTCTCAAGTGCTGAAAGGAGTGCTTTACCTTAGTGCTAAAAGGCCCAGATGTCAGCCCCAAGAAACCATGGGAACACCACCTTCAGGCATGCCACCAGCATCGCAACGCCCAGCTAAGAAGAAAGCAAGAGTGACTACTGTAGTTGATCCTCAGAAGCCCAAATGCTACAAGAGTGGCTACAACTTCTTCTTCCCTGAGCTGTACGCTAGGCTCAAACCTGAGTACCATGGCGTAGAAATAATCATCACCATGATGATTGGTCCCATGTGGGGCAATCTCTACGAGTCTGAGAAACAGGTAACTTACTTAGTACTCATCATCAAATCTACATTGTTATTAAGCTTACAGTTTGATTTTATCATCTTCTTGCAGGTTTATCAAGACAAAGGAGTTAAGGATGTGGAGAGGTACAGAACTGAGATGCTGGAGTACAAGTCTGCACATGAAGCAGGAGCTTCTGCTTCTGCAGCAGCAGCCACCGTGACTCAGTAGTCTTCTTTTTCTCCTGTTATGTTGTTGTCTTCTTTCTTCATGACATTTCTCTTTCTTTCTTTCTCTGGACAAGTTCTAACTGCGCATTAATGTCTTTCTCCTTGTTTTGCTTATTGATCATATACCTTTTTTTTTTTGGTCAACAATGATCATATACCATAACCGTAGTTTTTTTTTCAACTTGGGAATATAGATATTCTCTTTTGTTGCATAAACTTGAATTAACTATCACTCCTTCTGTTTCAAAATAATTCATATTTTGTTTTTAAAAAAAATATTATTTCATATTTTGTTAGGGTAATATAATAAATTGTAAATTTAAAAAAAGTTAATCGTTTTGCTGAATTTTGATTAGGTAAAATTTATGAAAATATAGTTAAATAATGTTTTTAAAAATGTGAAAAATTCAAAACATTATTCATTCTGAAACGGAGGAACAGAGGAGAGAATATCATTTATGTAACATAGATGTTGGCGGGATGTTTCTTGAATCCCATTTTGTTGTTGTTAGTTTTTAGGAGTTTCAACTTGGTCTCCCAACGAATAAAACCTTTGTTTAATATTCTCTCTGTTACATAATAAGAGTTACTTGAAAACTTTGCATTCATATTAAAATAAATAAATAAAAATTCAGTTCAAGTTGTATTGAAATACTCTATATCTGTTCTACTGTTTTAAAATTGGCTCTCTAATTAATATTTGTAGTTTATTGTAAACTATTATATTTACAAAGGTAATATTTTTCATAGCATATTTTAGATTTGATTAAAATAAATACAAAGAAACATTTGAATCAACTATTTCTGTTTTTACTGTTTTAAAAATGGACTTTCTAATTTATTAATATTTTAGTTTATTGTAAACGATTATATTTACAAAATACTATCTTTTTCATAGCATATTTTAAATTTTGATTAAATACATACAAAGAAAATTTTGAATCAACTATTTATGTTCTACTGTTTTAAAAATTGGCTCTCCAATTAATATTTGTAGTTTATTGTAAACTATTATATTTACAAACATAATATTTTTTTCATAGCATATTTTAAGTTTGATTAAAATAATTACAAAGAAACATTTGAATCAACTATTTCTGTTTTACTGTTTTTAAAAATGGGCTTTCTAATTTTTTGTCAATAAAAGTCAAATATTTAAATGAGTTTAGTTTTAGACATACTTACTATTATTCAACGAAAACTATAGTTTTATACATACTTACTATTTTTAATTTTTGTACATAATTTATATTTAATTTATATATCTAATTTATTTTTATGTTAGTAACTAACATGTAATATACAATTAAATTATAATAATTTATTTTAATGAAGTATATTAAGTTATAATCATTTATATTTTACAGAATAATATACATTCATATATAAAGTTTAATTTTTATAACAAATTATATCAATACAATTATATGAGAATGAAAAATATAATTATCCGTTTTAAGTTATTTAAAGTGTTGCATTTGTTTTAATTTATGTTTCTATGATTCAACACTAAATCGAAGTAATAAAATATATTATATTAGTTAATGTTTTTTAGATATTCTTATAATACTTGAAGAGTGTATATGTTTACTCAACCTATCTATACTCAACCTATCTCATTCTTAATAACATTTTATAAATAACCCGTAAAATTACACATAAAAAATAAAATTATAACGATATTTATATAAGTAGGTTTAGTGCTGGTTTCTAGAATTTAAGCCAGATATTTTTTATAGCATTCAATCATATAAAATTTTGAAAATTAGAATATTTTGCGGATGCCAATATTATCAAAGTTTAAAATATTAAAATTGAGATCATTAGATCACGATAATATACCATTTTATTTAGCTCTCTATAATAAATTACATTTAAAGTTTTAGATTCTAAACGCTAATATCTAAATTTTGAAATATTTAAGTCATTTTCATTTTGAAATGTAAATTGAGACCTACTAAAATTTATAAATGTGTTCTATAAATTATAAATTATTTAGTAAATATTAGAATACAAAAATATATTCTCAAAACCGTTAAGTTTTTGTTATGCTTCCTTAATTTCAGCTTATCAAATATTAATTATAGTAAATAACTATGTATATAAACAAAACCAAAATTTGAATGTTAAAATTTTAAATAGGTCTGTTATTGGCCAATTTGGAATTTTGAACATATAATATTTATATTAAAATCTTCTATACAGTTTTGAAAATCATAAACATACTAAATATAATAGTCATCTGACTGATATATCAAGTATATATATTGTATAAGGAAGATGTGTATAAACTAAAAATAAGTATAGCTCAAAATCATGTATTATAATTTTAAAATAATGCAAAAATATTCTTCTATGTTTAATGAACCTAAATATAATAAATTAAAGTTTTCTTGTCCGGTATATGTTCATGATTTTAATATTAATATTCATATTAATATTAATATTAATATTATTATTTTGACAAAAGTGTTTTTGGAAACACAAAAGACAAACGTGTTTATCGTTATGTATGACAAAATATTAAGTTGATTAATACTAAAGAATCATAAGAGAATAATTTGCATTTAAGTAGGAGATATAGTTAGAATATTTTATTTAAATAAATTGTTTATAGAAAATGGCTAGTGGCAGAGTATTGTAATTATCATTGAAAAGAGGCGGAATCTATTAAATAGTATAGATCATTAAAATCACTAAATGTGATACACAGAGTAATAATAAATGAGTTTGGTGCAAACCTGTCACATTTGGGAAAAATGAGTTCAGACAACACAAAATTTTGTAAGACACTTCATTGATGTTTTCAAAAGTGAAGCAACTAACCAACACTACTTACTGTACACATCTTGAACCTTTCAGAAGACCAGACATAAGGAAACAACACACAAGGCGCCGCAAAGGAAACAAAAGACACTAAATACAGCATTTGAACAACAGATCATTTCAGATCCATTATCTATGCTTTTGTTACTTTGCTGTATGATCTCTCTTTTATTCCCTGGAGCTGGTTGTGTATACTCCTCTTCTTTGCTTCCCATACACGGCAGGTCTTGTCTTGGTTGCCAGTTGAGAGAGTGATGCCGTCCAGGATGCCACCTGGAGGAGCAAAGGAATAGTCAAAATGTCCTGATAGTGTTTCCAGGCCAGACAAAGTTCCAAATTTGGCGTTATCAACCATCAGAATTATGCTAAATTTAAAAGGAAAACCATGAAAGAAGCAAAGGAATTTACATTCACTGGCCAAGAAAAGGAAAAATGCTTAAAAAGCTGGTATCTCTCCATGTCAAAGTCTCTAACTCTACAGTCTTTATTCGAGGCAGTAAATGAAGGGCGCCACTGTGAAAAGTAGACAAAAACAAAGTTAGAGCAGCGACTTTTAACTATTTTGTGTAGACCCCTTCAGGAAAAAGAAAGAGGCAAAAACCTGGGGTTGTTGTAGAAGATTTCAATAGCATTATCATCATATACGAGGCAAAGGCTGGCGGTCTATCAAGATGCTGAAACCAACGTGTACAGTAGAAATAGATGAAGTTTGGTCAATAATAATGCATATGACTACTCAATAATCAATATATCTAGACTCTTAACTTTGCAGATAAGTTCTCCGTGAAATCCACCAGCAACTAGGAAGCCGTCATTCACTGCAAGTGTGCTCACTCGAGTCTGTGTAAACCCTTCCAGCAAACTACAACTGGGCAATTGGAGTCCCAATCGGGTTTTGGTTTGGGTTTTTCGATTTTGTTTTCGGGTTCATGAATTTCAGCCCCATTCGGATATTATAAAAGTTTGGGTGGAATAGTCAGGTTCGGTTCGGGTTTAGTTGCATCTTTAAGATCCAGTTGAACCCGAAATAGTTTCGGTTCCGGATATTAATAGTGTTATCAAAAATATTAATTTGTACTTGATTAAATTCAATATATTTCAAATGTCTTTTTCAATAAATTTGTGTATGTGGTTTCCTAAAACCATTTTGTTGTCCTTTAAAGTCACTTTAGGAGACTCGTCTATGAACCATACGAGACTCGTCCTTAAACTATATGTGACTACATCATACATACTATGATTCATGACAAACCAAAGTTTTGTGAATGAGAGATCATACATAAAGTAAAAATAAAATAAAACAACTAGCAATTTTCTAAACGTAAAATACTAGCTAAACTCTAAAAACATGATTTAAATTTCAGAAGTAAACTTATACATAACTCAAATTCAAATGTAATTGTAAACATAAAAACATTAATATTGACCTAAATACCAATTGTCAAAAGTATTTGAGTTAATTATTTATGTAATAGATAATTCTTTTAATGTAATCGATAATTGTTTTACGTACTTAATTATATCTTAGTATATTTTAGATACATATTAAGGATTGAGATTTGGTTTGGTATAAATTCTTTTTGAGTAAACTTTTGGGTTTTTTCGGATATCCATTTAAATTCGGGTTCTGTTCGGGTAAAACCGATAACCCGAAATACCGAAAAACAAGATCCATTAAGTATTTATATAGGGTTCGGATTGGAACGGATTCATTTTTATCGGGTCGGATTCGATTCTGATTTTCGGATTCAGTTTATTTGCTCACGCCTACAGCAAACTTCCAGGATGTCTCTAAATGCACTAAACAAACAATAAGTATTGGGTTTGGTTCGGGTAAAATCCATAACCTGAAATACCAAAAAACAAAATCCATTCGGTATTTATACCGGATTTGGATCAAATCGGATTTATTTTTATCGAGTCGGGTTTGGGTCTGATACCTATTTATATTCGGGTTTGGTTTGGGTAAAATCTATAACCTGAAATACTAAAAAAAATCCATTCGATATTTATACCGCATTTGGATCGAATCGAATTTATTTTTATCGAGTCGGGTTCGGTTCGGATTTTTGGATTCGGTTTATTTTTAGCCCAAACCGTATTTTATAAATGCATCAAACAAACAAATAATTATACTATTTTAGTGGGTCGTGTGGTTAGACAAACCCGTAAAATGATCAATAGACTTTTACTATTATTGGCATCTAATTATTTTTTTATTTATTGGTCAACAGTATCTCACTAATCTGATCAATGTATATAGATATGTATTTAGCAAAAAAGGGAAGTTATCTAAATTTTTGTCTTTTTATAAAACTATGACATGGTCTTGTTAAGACTAAAACAATCCTTGACATCAGCATTGTTTAACTAATCAATAGTATAAACATTAAAATATCTGTTAAGGCTTTTGATATGTTTAATAGCACTACAGACAATTTGTAATTATAAAATCTTTTACAATACTTATATATCTATATGTTTTCACAATTACAGCAC
>JAEACV010000197.1:0-18638 GCA_016432835.1 Brassica nigra
TCAAAAGCAATTATTTCAAATAACATTTCTTAAGTTTTTGTCACCAAAAGGAAAAAAATGATCAAAAATGATTTCATTAAAAAGACAAAATACTATTCTACTCCTTAATTTATAGAGATATATAACTATAAATAATTCTTTAAACAAATAATAAAAAAAATTGTGAATTATGTGTTTTAAATTCAAAATTTTATAGTAATTTAATATCAATTTTTCATTTTTCTAATTTTTTAAAATTGTCTTTTGAAATTCAAAATGCTTTAAAATTGGAAAAATTTGAAAAAATATTATAAAATTTTGATTTTTTGATGACAAAAGTTAAAAATGTTATTTAAAAGATTTGATTTTGATTATTTAGTTTTGTTTAGATGATGAGAGACAAGGAAGAAGATGAAAATATTCATGAAATATTCATTAGATATAAATAGAAACAATAGAGAATATAATCATTGAAATGCGATGGTGCAGTGGTTAATGGTTCGATGTAATATTGTCCGACCGTTTGAATCTCCCTCCTCTAATAGAAATTTTGTAATTAATTATTAATTATTTAAAATATTATAAAAGCCACATAATATTTTCGATTGACACATCATCAATATGTAACGGACAGCTCAGATTCCGTTATTTTGACTAACAGAAAATTGGTCAATGTATGTAAAAGCCGAATTTTGTTAGTTGGTGTATGAAATTTGAATATTTCATGTTTTGATGTATGTTTTAGCACAGGGTCCGAGTATATGTACTCATCGGGACCGCGGCCCTCTGTTGATGCATGAATTGGCCGATTTCCCAACAACACTAGCTTTGTTTTCGTTGTTAGCATTATTTTAGCATCTGCTTTTCCTGAAATCATCAACAATTATTCCAGTAATAGACATCTATTTATGAAGAGTGAATAAATAAATAAAATCATTAAAATACAAATATTAATTTAACTCAAAAAAATTCTTAGCAAAAGTTACATTTATGTCAAAACATAAAAACAAAAAGATGCATTTTGAGACTAAAAAGTTCATAAACTTGTATTACTAGTATGACACAAGCCACCCTATCATCTCAAGTAACATGTGGGCTAGGTATTCAATAAGTTTTTTGGTGAAAAGGTATTCGATAAGTTTTCTATAACATTTTTCCCGTTAAAAATCGTTTACTGAGCTTCCATTTTCCCATTGTAATTTCTTCCGATATATAATAAAATAATAATAAAAGAAAAAATTAATAATATATATATTTTTTTTTGGACAAAATTAATAATATATTGTATATGCACATACATCTTGTGTATCTCTCAGTTAGCGTGTCACCGTATACGTATTGTAAGTAAGGAGTAGGTAATCTGCATCCCGAGGATTAATACTAAACACACACACACGCATATATATATATATATATATATATATATATATATATATATATATATATATATATATATATGCCTAGCTATGCAATTAAGCTTTAAACCTCAGGATGCCGATTACCCGGTCCTCACCAATACTCGCCATACATAGATGCATAGCTTCTTTCACTTGATTTTATCTTGTATGATTTCGTTTTTAAATGGTAAAAAGATCTCGTTTTAGGAGTTTTATGGTTTTGGATTTGTTCTTGTTGTTTTTGTTTTCGTTGTTGATAAGTTACAAGGAAATTGTCAAAATTTATAAGCGTCTTGAGGCCAAATAGTAATGAGAGAAGATGCTTATATCCGAAAGGTTTAATGCTAATGAGAGCATATGCCCTAATGTAAAACAACATATTTTTCATGTTTTCTCGTGCATATCATACTCTTAGCTTTGCTTCAGTAAACTGTTAGAGCTCTAACTTACGCGTAGGATACTAGGATCGTTGTAGAATTTGTTAGAGCTCTTTAAGAGAGTAGTTATATTTGATTGCTATGTGAGTTTCTTAGATCAGAACTCACATTTCTTTTGATGCATGCACAATTTTTTGACCAAATGTTGATGCATGCATTTACAATGTAAGATGTGTGGTTTCTATGATTGCATATGTGAGATATAATTTGCTTAACAACTTTTGTTCTGATTTTTGGATGGTATTTATTCAAAACTAAATCTCTATAAGATTTTTTTTAATACAAAAGTTGGTAAATATGTAGGTGGGAGGTATATTGTCTCTGTACTCTAGACAGACATCACAACAAGAGAGAGGTGAGAGGAAATGCTCCCAGACACTGCTTTCGAGAGGTTTCTTTAACCGCCGGTCCGAAACAGAGTCCTTCGTTTTGCCCGCTGGTTTCTTCCCTCTTTTGGCAAAGTCTCTCTGATCTACTCAGAACCTTTTCAAATTGTTACCACGTTTGTGTGTATCCGCTAGGTCTTCCGAGGGACTGCGCTTCAAACCACCGGGTTCTTCCCCCGACCCGTGGTCGGAGGGACCGCCGGCCGCCGTATTCTGAAGCTCCGACGTCTTTCTTCTTCAAGCTCTGGAGAAAAATCACCATCCAACCGAAGAGCTATGTTCAAGTTTATCACTAAAACTTTCTGACACAGGGATTCCTGTTCTAACTTGCTTCTTCTCAGAACCCCACGAACCTCTCGTACCAAAGCTCCGACGACCACCGCTCCTCAAGTTACTTGGCAAAACCATCAAATCGGAGATGACAACTAAGCTTCTCACTAAACCTTTTTGATACAGGGATTCCTGTCCTAAGCTACTCTGTCTTTGAAGATTTTACTAGCGGATTAACGTATCCGTATCACCCGGTGAAAATTTCACAAAACAGAGGAAAAAGCAAAAGTTCTGAAAGTTTTTCAACATGAGTAGAAGACTTTCTCGAGAAGAGAAAGGGAAAGGGGCCTGCTTTGACTCGCACGAAGCTCCTCGAACAGCACGGATCAAGGTCTCCCTGCCGGAGAGTACTGAACTGGATAGCAAGTTCTCTTTAACCCTGATTGGGAGAGTCACGAACCCATCAATCCAAAGAATCTGGCCTCTTATTGCTTTCTTCACGGAACTCTGGAAATCAGATGTGCGACCAGTAGGAGCGGACCTAGGAAATGGTCTATTTCAGTTCCAATTTGAGCGTGAAGCGGACTTGCTACAAGTCCTTGAAAAACGGCCATACCACTACTCAAGATGGATGGTGATAGTTCAACGATGGGAGCCTACAATATCAAAATCTTTCCCAGCTCTCATCCCCTTTTGGATTAAGGTCCAGGGCATACCCATACATCTCTGGAAGGAAAGCACTATCAAAAGCATTGGAGAAGACATCGGTGTCTACGAAAAAGCTGAGATTACTCCTGTCTCAGTTAGAATGCGAGTGCAAGTAAACGGCCTACTCCCATTGATAAAATCTACGGTCATCGAATACTCAAATGGGGGCGAAGTCGTGGCGACTCTATCGTATGAAAGACTCGAGAAACATTGTGCAAAATGCTTTCGACTAGATCACGAGTTGAAGGATTGTCTCGAAGCAAAGCACCAAAACAAAGCCCGACTGGCAAGTATGGAACCAACTCTTTCAAAGGAAGCAAACGCTTCACAACCGATCTCGTCAGCTCAAAACTCATACAAGTCGTATGAAAGGGAACCACAGCAGGACAGGGCGTTCCGTTTCTCGGCTTCCAACCTTAGTGTGACACATGAGCGTAGGAGCACTAGAGAGACAAAGGAAAATCCACCCCGACGACCTTACAAAGCTTTATCTAGAGAGTGGGAGGAAAGAGGATCCCAGAGACGGTCGACTCAAGCTAGAGACAGGCTCTGCAACCTGGAGGATAGACACTCTCGACCTCCAAGAGATCACCGATCCCACCGATATATTGCACCTCAAGGAAGAAGTTATTATCGGGAGGTAGCTCGGAAGCTAGAGATCAATAAGGATGCAGGCTCTACAGCATCTAAAGCCCTGAGTGAAAACTGTGAAAGGGGGACTCCCCAACAAAACTGTCGGACCCCACTACCACAAGAGGTTCTCCAGGAAGCTATTGGAGAAGTTCGAGAGGCAATGATGCAATATACAAAACATGCTAATCCCACAGAAAATAGAGCTCGCGAGGAGAGGTTGAGACAAACAGAGGAGCAAGGGGAAATAGAAGAGACTGCTAGGAGCATGGTCAAATCTGCCCTTGAGATAGAAGCAGACAAACAGAGGTTTGAACAAGAGAATGCTACACCCGCGAGACTCCCAGTGATGCAGAGACTAGGTTCTCCTGGTTCACTTCAAGGATCAGAGAGGCAAACCCATCACTCCACTTCACAAGATCGCATTCCTGCTACTCAAAGGTTGGGCCCTGTGATATTAGGGCAAGAGCATAGCAACTCAAGGGGAAAAAACAGAGAAGTCGAGAGACCCCCTACATCACTTGAACGCATTCCTGCAGCTATGCGACTAGGAGAAAACACAACACCTACACTAACTATGGAGGCTGGAGAGGCTCCTTGTAAGGAGAAGAGGAAACCAGGGCGCCCACCCGGGAGGAAATCAACTCAGAACAGTCCACGACTGACAGCAAGTGCTAGCTCTCGGATCAGGAAAGTATCCCAGAAACCTTCTCCTATTAGGAGGAAACAAGTGTCTGAGAAAAAGACGACTAAGCCAAGTTCTAAAGCAGGAACGTCACGAGGAAAAGGCATGAGAGAAGTCTCGGCCACTAGTTCGGAAAATAGACCAATCTGCAATATGATTCCAGCGACGTCAAAGAAGAGGATGGATTTTCGGGGTCCATCCACTCTCGGTCCTTAAAAATCATGAGCTGGAACTGTCAGGGGTTGGGGAATCCCCGGACAGTTCGACGTCTAAAGGAGGTTAATCGGTCTAACTCTCCAGACATCATATTCCTCATGGAAACAAAAAATCCCGACGCCTTTGTTCTCAGTAAAACAGACCAATTGGGATTCGAAAATCATCACCTAATCCCACCAACTGGACATGGAGCTGGGGGACTAGCGATCTTTTGGAAACAGGAAGTAAAGCTGCATGTTCTTTCCTCTAATGTGAATTTCATAGATACATGCATCGAGTACGAGGGCAAAACTTTCTTTGCGGCATTTGTGTATTGCGACACTGATTATATTAAAAGAAGAGTTTTTTGGAATAAAATGGCCACCCTGATGAATAACAGAGATGCTCCATGGATTATAACTGGCGATTTCAACGATATTCTGTCCAACGAAGAAAAAGATGGAGGGCCAGCAAGACCAGAAGGTTCTTTTAGTGACTTGCGGACGTTCTACTCAGAAGGAGACCTTTATGATTTACCACACTCCGGAGACATGCTGTCGTGGAGAGGACAGAGAGGTGATCACTTGGTCCGGTGTCGATTAGACCGGGTAGCGGCCAATAGCACTTGGGCAGAACTTTTCCCGACAGCGAGAAGTTTGTACCTGGCCTACGAAGGGTCAGACCACAGGCCCTTATTCTCTGTTCTAGAACCAGAAAGAAAGAAACGGAGAGGGATGTTCCGCTACGATCGCAGACTCAAAGACAACGCTGAGGTCAAAGAGCTCGTCAAGAGTATATGGGAGAGCGCAGCAAACTGTCCCATCCGAGAAAAAATCTCCTTAACGAGAACAGGTATCGTGGAGTGGACCAAGAAACACTATCGCAATAGTCGGCTAGTCATCGAGCAGAAAAAACTTGAGCTAGAGTTAGCACTTGTGGATCCAGCCAATGATAGAGAGCTTATCCAACAAATCTCCACCACTCTTGAGGCTGCATACCAAGCGGAGGAGGAGTACTGGAGACAACGGAGCCGCCTTCTTTGGTTACGTCTTGGTGATCGCAACACTGGTTACTTCCATGCCACTGCGAAGAACCGGCGCAGAACTAACCTTTTTTCAGTACTAGAGGACAGTGAAGGTACGATGGTATACAAGGAAGAAGACATAGCGAAGGTCATTGTTCACTACTATCAGTCCTTGTTTACCTCGATGGAGGGAGACAGAGCAGGCACTGTGACGAGAGCTCTAGTGAGGAGAGTCTCGGACGAGGATAATGAGAAGCTTATAGTGCGACCTACAGCCGCGGAAATTCGCGAGGCCGTATTCTCTATTCATGCAGACAAGGCCCCGGGCCCAGATGGGTTCTCAGCCAGCTTCTACCACTCCAATTGGGAGACGATCGGGGCGGACATAGTCGCTGAGGTGCAGGAGTTCTTTGACTCCGGGGTTCTCCCGCCAAGGATAAACGAAACAAACATTAGGCTTATCCCGAAGATAAAGAACCCTCAGGCTGTAGCGGATTATCGACCGATAGCACTTTGCAACGTGTATTACAAGATAATATCCAAGATCCTCACAAAAAGATTACAGCCACTCCTGTCCACTATTATCTCGGAGAATCAATCCGCCTTTGTCCCGGGAAGAGCCATATCGGATAACGTGCTGATAACTCACGAGGTTCTTCACTTTCTAAAACCTCGGATGCTGAAAAGAGAGTTTCTATGGCGGTTAAAACGGACATGAGCAAGGCCTATGATCGGCTCGAATGGGAGTTTATTGAGCTAGTCTTGAAGCGATTGGGCTTCCATGATACTTGGGTTACTTGGATTTTGGAATGTGTCTCAACTGTTACATACTCCTTCCTCATCAACGGCTCGCCTAGAGGAAGGGTACAACCGAGCAGAGGTATCCGACAAGGAGATCCACTCTCACCATACTTATTTATTCTGTGTGGTGAGGTTCTCTCGGGTCTTTGTAATAGAGCGAACGAAGAGGGTTCTCTAAACGGAATCAGTGTAGCAAGGGCATGCCCCCAAGTCAACCACTTACTCTTCGCTGACGACACTATGTTCTTCATTCGAGCAGATAAGAAGAACTGCCAAAGTCTAAGAAATATTCTCCACAGCTACAAGGAAGCTTCTGGCCAGACCATCAATTCTGAAAAATCTTCTATATCTTTCTCAAGACGAGCACCAGCTGAGATTAAAAACATGGTTAAAGAGGAACTGGGAATCCACAAGGAGGGCGGAGTGGGGAAATACCTCGGATTACCGGAACAATTTGGAAGAAGAAAGAGGGATCTCTTCACTTCCATTGTTGACAAGATAAAACAAAAAGGGAGCTCTTGGTCAAACCGATTTTTATCAAAAGCAGGAAAGATGACGATGGTTCAGAGCGTCCTATCCCCGATACCATCACATTCGATGCAATGCTTTAAATTACCTGTCTCCTTGTGCAAGAGAATCCAGTCGGCAGTGACAAGGTTCTGGTGGGATGATCGCGAGGGACAGAATAAAATGGCGTGGACGTCGTGGGCAAAGATGACTAAACCGAAAGCTATTGGAGGGTTGGGTTTCCGGGATTTCCAAGCTTTCAACGACGCCTTTTTAGGCAAATTAGGATGGAGGATTCTCAACAATCCCAACCTGCTGCTCTCAAGAATCCTGTTGGGCAAATACTGTCACTCGGAAAGCTTTATGGAAGTAACCGGGAAATCTGCGAGTTCACACGGATGGCATGGGATTCTTGTGGGCAGAGATCTCCTCAAAGAAAACATGGGATGGGTGGTAGGTGATGGTTCGACCATCAGCGTGTGGAATGACCCGTGGCTTAGCCTCACCACTCAGAGGAGACCAACAGGACCAGCGAACGAGGACTCGATACATCTCAAAGTGTCGGACCTATTTCAAGAAAGTTCTCGAGAATGGGATGAGGTAAAAATCCGAAGACTGCTACCTCAATGGGAATCTACCATCAAGACCATAAGGCCAAGTACTTCAGGAGCCCCGGACAAATTGATTTGGCTGAGCACACCTTCTGGTGATTACACGACAAAATCCGGGTATCATACCGCTATTACCATGAGAACAGGGGAAGTCGAGCAGAATGACAATGAGGGAGAGATGGAATGGTTCAAGGGTGTATGGAACTTACAGGTATCACCAAAAATCAAAATGTTCCTTTGGAGGCTGTTCCAACAAGCACTACCGGTGGGAGAAATCCTTGTAGCGAGACACATCCCAACAGATGGTCTATGCAAAAGATGTGGTACTTTGGAATCTATAGATCATCTTTTCTTACACTGTCCGTTTGCAGAGAAAGTATGGAGGACTGCCCCTTTTGCAACAACAGTTGAGTCAAGCGGATTGATAGATTTGAAGAGTATTTGGCTGAATTTGTGTGGAAGGAACTGCCTGCCACCAACTGGGATTGTTTCAGGCCAGCTCGCACCCTGGATTCTGTGGCAGCTTTGGTGCGCTAGAAACCACCTCATGTTTGACGGCAAAACAGCGTTGGCGGAGGAAACTCTAACATCGGCGGTTAGCATGGCCAGAGAATGGATCAACTGTCAAGAGAAGAAGACAAAGCCACCAGCTAAAAAGAATCTACCTCGAACCTGTGTACCAGAAAACTGCACGGTGGTGAGCACAGATGCAGCATGGAGAGCGACATCTCAAACGGCCGGACTAGGATGGATTATTAAAACGCGGCAAAGAACGCTGGAGTTCTCCTCACCTGCTCGGTATGTTGGATCGGCGCTGGTAGCAGAGGGCCTGGCGGTAAGAGAGGCGCTTACACGATGCAGGGAGATGGAGACGCAACGCCTGTACTGTCAATCGGACTCTGACTCGCTGATAAAATCCATCAATTCTGGAGTTGCTTCACCGGAGTTATATGGAATTGTAGCTGATATTGTCTCTCTTTCCAAATGTTTTGCTGAAATTTCTTTCTTCTGGATACCACGAGCTCAAAACAATGCTGCAGATGTGCTAGCAAAACAATGTTTGGCTGAGGGAGAAGTCTTTATGGCTGCTACCTAACTCTGTTTCTTTGCATTAATATAAGCTGTGTTTCAAAAAATGTAGGTGGGAGGTATAGTCGAAATTATACAAGGGTAGATGAGAACATGTAAATTAGCCTATACGTATCTTACTTACATATTAATTATTTTAAAGCCTGTCTTATTTAATTTAAACATGATCGATTACTAACAAACTACTAAAAATTAAGAAATTGAATGCGGCAACATGTTAAACAATGGTAAATTTTATGGACCTGAGCTGAAAACTAGTTTCTAAACGGGCAACTATTTTGTATATATTGTAGCTTAAAAATCCCTTTGTGATGTCGACCAATCTAATGAACCCACAAATTAGTATATCACAACCACTTCATTCGCACATAGTGTTTTCTGCGTAAGCAGAAGGCATATAAAGCCCGAAAAGTAAAAAGAGGGAGGGTGAGACATCAAATTATTAGAGAAAGATTCTTTGGTCTCTATGAGCCAATGATAGAAATTTAGGATTATGCTTTTGTATAGACAAATGATATTCGACTTCTTTTGACTACCTTTTCTTGCTTATTCTTATTGTGTATTGTATAATAAAGAGATTTTCCCTCGGATCATTATTTGAACTGATTCTTTTCACAGTTATTGATTTGTTTAGTTTGTATAGGACGCCTTTTGGGGTCGTTTTAGGGTTAATCTTACTTCCAATGCATCTCATGAGATGCATCAATAACCAAAAATAATACTTTTTTGGAACACCAGTTTCATTAAAACTTAAACATTCAGATTACAGTTTGAAGAATAAGTTATCCTAATTCTATAAGCATTACAATAAGACAATACAACATAAAAGATAGACGTAGAGAAGCTTATAGGATAGAACGAAGACGAATTTAGAGCAAAATTCGAATGCGTCGAGACAAGGTTAACGACAAACCCAGAAAGTTGGAGCATAATTGTATTGAATCGTGATGTTGAAAGCAAATCTACACCTTAAAATATCGTCGAAACAAAATTGATCTGTTGCATCTTCAGGCCCGTACGGACCGATATATAAAACAACAAAATACTTAGAACATGGTTAACTGCGGATTCTTAGGATGAGATCTTTAACGGAATATAAAAAATTATTTCTTAACTTTTAACTAAAAAAACTAAGAACCGGTTCTTAAAAAGTTTTTTTAGTTAAAAATTCAAAAACAATTTCTTATATTTCGTTAAAAAGTCCACCATAAGAACTCCGCGTTAAATATAGTCTTAAAGACTAGGGCAACTTCACCTGCTTTAAAACAGGAAAGGCACTTCTCAAAAGAAAGACATTTGATTACAAGGTGGATATTTTCGTGAAAATTTTCGAAGGAATGAATATTTTATTATCTTAGTTCTGCACATTTTACTATCTTAGTCAACCCAATAATTTCTTATGTTACTAATGAAATGAGGAATTATATATTTTATTTGATATCTTCAATAATATATGTTCTTAGAAATTCTTACCAAAATCTTTTATTTAAGAAAATTTTGTATTGTTACAAAAAAAATTAGTATAAATTTCTCAAATTTTTTATTTTCCACTAATAAAATTTTATATACACATTTAAAAGTTAACTATTAATATAGATTTTGGATGAGAGTTTCTCTTGAGAAGTTACCAATAGAGTTGTTCTTCTTTAGTTCAACTATGTTCCATGCTTTGTCGACTTCTTTCAAGCAACTTTTATGAACTATATGACTTAAACAATCATATCTTATACTTTTTAATGCGATTCAGTTGACAAAAAAATTGTAAAAAGAGAATGACATTTACAAAAAAAATTGCAAAATGAAGATTTCATATTACTATGATTCTTCTCCTTATTTAATAAGCAAACAAAAAAGAAAAGAGTACTAAAAACCACCTAGCTCAAGCCCAAGGCCCATTGATAATCCATCAGCTTAATTTGACAAGGAAATTATTTAGGCTAGACAAAGAAAGTTATATGAACCAGACAAAGGAAATCTGTCTAGCCAGACAATCGTTAAGGGTATGATTGGCAGATCATTAGCATAAACATTATGCTCGTCATTATCCAATCAACATTTATCACAAAAACATTTACAAGAGTATTTACAAGATGCTAATGCTCTCCAAATGCTCTTTACTCAATGCTCTCATATGAAGCTTTTGGTAGAGCATTTGCTTAGAATATATAAAAATATAAAATAATTATATATAATTAATATATTTTATTTAATAATATAAAAATTATGTTCATAATAAAATAAATAAATTTACATTTTAAAAAATAAAAGTTGTGATGAATTATTTTAACTTTTTAAAAGAACAATATTTCACATTTGAAATATAATATAACTTATATAATTACACATATCATTCATATATTAATTTTTCTGATAATATATATTACTTTAAAATAAAGAGGAAACTGAATTTAGTCAAGAGGAAACTGAATTTAGTCAAGGTTCACTCCATCGGTCGAGAAACTAATCTAGTCGTTTCGCTGTAGATCAAAACGAAGACGAGTGTACAATCACGGAACAAGTTTTGGGTTATCTTACAAAATGGAAAATGTCTAAATGCCTTCAAAATTAGGAAACCAATAGAGTCACCGTCTATGATTGGACTGAAAACCCCGTATACTGCTAAATGGTCTTGAAGGGCCATTATTAATAGTATTACCCTACTACGTGAAAACTTTATTTGTTTAGGAGCTGCACCACGATTTTTCAGTCACATGTTGATAGATGTTGCACGTTAGACACGCGGGATATTATATGTTCCAATTTCTGGAAAATTTAATTAATGAAACAATGACACAGATCATGCGGTGCATCATCCTATTGAAAAATAATAATAATAAGAGATCGTGCGATGAATACTCCTATATAAAAATAAATAACAAAAGAGATCGTGCGGTGAAACTTTTGGTTTTTGGTCAACTTACCGGAAAAGAAGAAAAATAGCGAGAAATAAACGATTAGCAAATAAGGTATCCAGATTCGAGACTGAATCACTGATATATGGATCTTGAATAGACGGCACCGGAGGAACTGGATAATTAATGTATGCTAAAACATATATTTGTAGTGTAAATTTTGATAACTTCTTATAATTTGAAAGTCTTAAAATTTATATATATGTTTTTTAAAATTTAGAAGCTAAACTTAGTGCTTTATAACGGTATGCGGCATAAGAACGTCTCAGTGTCTGCAGGTTAGGTGTCCGATCAGTAGTCTTGTGTTTCTCTCCAAATCACACTTAGAATATTAGTTTAGAGATGCGGTTGGATACAGGTTGGTTAGTTTTGATATATAAACTCTTTAGTTTTATCACTCGTTTACGAACCAATAAATTAAAAGAAAAACACGATAGGATCACATTTATCAATTAAGATTTAATCGAAACTCGATCTGGATCTATAGAGTACAAAATCAAAAGATGCTTAACGGGCCTGGTTGGCATACTAAAATAACATAAATTTAGAGATCAATAAGTGAATGAAAACCCCTATATAAAGAATCCCACTTAGATGTAAAAGAACCATCCTAAACTTCTTTCTTGAAGTAAAGAAAAACAGCTAAATCAAAAATGGCTTTGCACAAAGTTCCTCTCGTAGGGCTGCTTTTGCTCCTAACCATTGTCGTCTCTCCAGCAACAGCTGACGGACCTGTTTGCCCTCCGTCCACCAAACTTAGCCGGGCAAGTTTCCCTGAGGGTTTCTTATTTGGCACGGCTACGGCAGCATATCAGGTACAATACAAGTTTCCATGAACATTTTTGGCACGTACATAAGATAAGTTTTCCATGTGTTATTTGACACGTTAATAATCTGTTATCGTTTATATTGTAATTGTAAATGTAGATCATAAAATGCTGAATTTGTTCAATCAAAAACCCTTTTGTTTACACCATGTGAGACATATGAAATAGTGTAATATCTAAACTGTTCTTAAGTCATGAGAAGTCTTGTGGAGAACCAGAAAACGAGACCATCATGATTGAAATTCATGTTTATCATTTCAGAAAATAGAACACTATCAAATTACAAACATAATACTATATTTAAATAAGTGTGTTTCATATATCATACCTTTAAAATAGCATTCTTTTTTATATTTATATTCGAAAACTATAGTCCATTTTTTCATTCTTTACTAGTTATTGGAAAAATGGTATCTTACTGATTATATGATATGAATTGAAAAAAAAAAACAGAAAATAAACCCATACTTCTATATATATCATTACTTAAACCAATCAACTCATTTCGTTATGCCATTGATAAGGTTGAAGGTGCAGTGAATGAAACTTGTCGTGGACCGGCCTTGTGGGATATCTTCTGTAAAAGATATCCAGGTTAGGGCCTCTATATATACTCTTCCTATCTCTTATATAGTAAAATTTTGATAATTAATTAGCTGATCAGCTTGATCTTCAATTTAAAATTACAGCGAGATGCAATAACGATAATGGCGATGTGGCCGTTGATTTCTTCCATCGTTATAAGGTATATATATATATATGTGTGTGTAGGATTTTAAAAGTACAGTATATCAAGTAAATACAATTCTATTGGTTGGTACATCATTAGTATAATTAATACTTGAGAGATGTTGAAAACTTGTCTCCTCTTTAAAATGTGTGTACGTAGGAAGATATTCAACTAATGAAGAACCTAAACACAGATGCCTTCAGACTCTCTATTGCGTGGACAAGAATATTTCCTCGTGAGTAAATTTGCTCCCCATCACTAATTTAATTGAGTCTTAATTAAATTTGATGCGCATATAGAATGTGACTGCAATAAAAATATTAACGAAACAAAACAAATGCCTAATTAGATGGGAGAAAGGAGAAAGGAGTGAGTCAAGCAGGTGTGCAGTTCTACCACGACCTCATCGATGAGCTCCTAAGAAATGGTAACATAAATATACATAGAAATTAATTGATTTTTTTGATAAAAGAGTACTATTACACAGAAATTAATTAATAAAACAAAAATAATCAAGTACCCTATAGTTCTCTAAGGAAATTATTTTGATTTAATACTGTAAATAGGCATTGTTCCCTTCGTGACTGTTTTCCACTGGGACACTCCACAAGATTTAGAAGACGAATATGGCGGCTTTCTAAGTGAAAGGATTGTGTAAGTTTCTTGTAAAACAAAATCAAATTTTAAAAAATATATATACTAACTAAGTTGCGACCACGAACATATGATGAATTCATGAATATCGTTAAATTTTTTTTTTTTATTTTGCTAACATGAATATCGTTAATTTGCCAAATGCAGGAAAGATTTCCGGGAGTATGCAGATTTTGTTTTCCAAGAATACGGTGATAAAGTGAAACATTGGATCACTTTCAACGAGCCATGGGTTTTTGCTCACGCCGGTTATGACGTAGGCAAGAAAGCACCAGGGCGTTGCTCTTCTTACGTCGATGCAAAGTGCCTAGGCGGACGATCGGGATACGAGGTTTATCTCGTCAGTCATAACCTCCTTAACGCTCACGCAGAAGCCTTTGAAGCATTCACACAATGTGAAAAGGTAATTAATGTATATAAATTAAAGGGATATAACTTCAAACTTGTTTTACCATCGTTGACTTGAAGATATAAACTAGTTTTGTTTTCTGTTATGTTAATTATGGCGACAGTGTAAAGGTGGAAAGGTCGGACTCGCACATAGTCCGGCTTGGTTCGAACCACATGACTTTCAGGATTCACAAGATGGTGCATCCATAGGTCGTGCACTTGACTTTATGTTGGGATGGTAAGCAGTTGATGATGTTATTGAAATAATGGGTGCTATATATTTAAATATATCTCTTTTTTATCGTTTAATGAAATTTTGTTATTTCTTGAATTATATTTCTCTTGTAGGCATTTGGATACTACTATGTATGGAGACTATCCACAGATCATGAAAGACATTGTTGGACACAGATTGCCCCAATTTACTGCTGCGCAGAAAGCAAAACTGAAAAACTCGGCCCATTTCGTTGGCCTCAACTACTACACGTCCACGTTTGCGAACCATGTCGAGAATCCAGATCATTCTAAACCAAGATGGAGACAAGATTCTCTTATTAACTGGGAACGTAAGTGTTTATTTCTCGCCTTGACTTGAAATTGCTATGGCGACAAATCAAAAATAGGTTTGTAATTTGGCACTGATAAAAATTTACCTTCTTTTCAGCTAAGAATTCAGACAAATTCACCATTGGTAGCACGGTATGGATTTTAAAAACAAAAACTAAAAGTTGGATAAATCTTGTATTTGTGTTTATAACGTAATACCTTCACCTTTGTTGTATTTCAGCCTTCCACTGGTAAGCTACCCGTTTACGCGAGAGGCTTTAGAAGTCTTTTGAAGTACATCAAGGATAAATATGCAAACCCTGAAATTATGATCATGGAAAATGGTAACTAGAGATTTTTTCATATCATCATTGTTAGCTCTCTTGTTATCTTCATTTGGTTTCAAAAAAAACAAGTATTAAATAGATTAATCTTTTCAGGATATGGAGAAGACCTTGGGGAAACCGATTCAGTTGCAGTTGGTACTGCTGATCACAACAGAAAATATTATCTTCAGAGGCATCTTTTGAGTATGAATGAAGCCATTTGGTATGTCCTATTTATTCTTCTTATAAGATAAGAGTAACCATTATATCAAAGAATTATATCTAACAAAAACATGTTATGTCAAAACTGCAGTATCGACAAAGTAAATGTTACAGGATACTTTATATGGTCATTGTTGGACAACTTCGAGTGGAACGAAGGTTACAAGAGCAGATTCGGACTCTACTACATTGATTTCAAAAATAACCTCACACGTATTGTGAAAGAATCGGGAAAGTATTACAAAGATTTCCTAAGTCAAGGTATCCGTCCATCTGCCATCAGGAGGGATGAGCTTTGATCTATATCTTCTTGAGGATTTGGTTTCGTCTCAATATTTTGTTCTCTTCTGTTATGTTTTAGTTTGTGATTGACCAAGATTCATGAGATCTTGGTTAGAATAAAAGTGTTTTTCTTTTTCCATTTCTCAATGCTTTGGAATTATAATAACATTTATCCATTTGGAAAAGTCGCTTTATATGTCAAGATACATCTTTAACTTATACGTTCAACTAACTTACGAAGAAAAATACTATATTACGATAGACAATTTACAAAAATTGTGGTTCTCAACAACGTAGACCAAAATGTCAACTCTCTAGAATGAAAATACGTACGTACCAATATGTAAGAATATAATTATATTAAAAAATATGAATCTACGTCGTCTAAAAGACTATAGTCATGTATTTATTAAACGCAAAAGATTCAGAAGTTACAGTTTATGCTATGTTCATGTGTTGTAAATGCAAAATGCTACCGAAAATCTGTTATGTGAATGTGTTGTCAATTGAAACTAACTTATGTGTACACCTTGTTTTTAATTTCTTTTTGTTGCCAAGGTAACACAAATCAAATAGGCTTTTGTAACCCTAAAATTTTCTTCTTTTTTAATATTAATAGGTTAGCAAAAAAATAATTTTTTTATCAATTAAAAGTAATTAGATGCTTTCATGGGAACAAAACACGTTGCATTATATAACCTCAATAAAGCAGACAAATAAAAAAAAAAAGAAAAACTTCATACTGTGTAGCATTTCCATGGTTCTTTGATCAAACATCAACAGGTCAGCATGGTGACTGCTTACAAAACTATTATTGCCCATCGATCAGTTCAAACCCATTCAACAAAAACTGACCTCCCTAACTACAATAGTCCTTTTCATCTTCACAAATTTCATACACGTTACAGAACCTAGTTTGCCTCGAACATGAGCCTCAGTATCTTTTAGCTCATTCTTTAAAAAAAACACGTATCTTTTAGCTCGTTCCGTGATGGAAACTCATAGTTCATCCACACAAATTCCCAGCTTTCCATCACGTAATTATACCTGGTTATGCCTTTTCATCAAGATGTACACAGCAGGGTATCCATAATTTGAACTGATCATATATTTTACAATATATAAAAGCTTTTTTCTGGTATTCATAGTCACATTTCAAAAGATGTTGCACGTTAAACACGCACAATATTATATGTTCCAAATTCTGATAAAAGTAAGTTAATAATACAGCGATATATAGATCATGGGATGAATCATCCCTTATATAAAAATAATTACCCAAATAAACAATAACACAGCGAGACAGATCGTGCAATAAACCATCCGATTTGTATAATATTTTTATAGTTTTTAGTCCAATTAGAAAACAAAAATTAGTGTGAACTTGAGGAGGAGGTACTAAATACAGTATCGTGACTGAATCATGAATGTACGAAGTGTAATCAGTGGCGAGGAGAATGCGAGCTGCATAATGTTTCGAACGGTTATTGTGCCTGCCTTAGCATGCAATCGATCGAGGCATTCTTGTATTTCTTCATCTCCAAATCGCATAACATATATAGTTTGAAATTTGAGTGTGAAGATGTGGCTGAGTACAGGTTGATTAGTCGCCGATAAATAATTACTTTTACTAAACAACAGTAGTTTAAAACACACATGATAGGAGATCATGTGGATCACGTCCATTTATCAATTCAGATTTAATCAAAAACAAGATCTGGATTTATATAAAGTACAAAACATGATTAAAACGAGGCCTGAATGGCATATTAAAAACATAAAATGAGAGATCAGACAGTGAGTTAAAATTACTATATAAAGGAACATCACTTCTGTGTAGAAAAACCATCCTAAACTTCTTTTCTTGAGGAAAAAAACAATTAAAACCAAATATGGCTTTGCAAAAGTTTCCTCTCATGGGGCTGCTTATGCTCTTAACCATTGTTGTCTCTCCGGCAACAGCTGACGGACCTGTTTGCCCTTCGTCTACCAAACTTAGCCGGGCAAGTTTCCCTGAGGGTTTCTTATTTGGCACGGCTACTGCAGCATATCAGGTACGATATAAGTTTCCATGAACATTTCTCTACGCTTACATAAGAAAAGTTCTCCATGTGCTATTTTACACCTAAATAATAAGTTATACTTTATATTGTAATGTAGATCCTACATGCTGAATTTTGTTCAATCTAAATTAAAGCCTTTTATTTAAATCATGTGAAAGAATAAAATATCAAAAATTGTTCTGGTTAAAGTCATTAAGAAAGCTACTTGAGAAGTCTTGTGGAGAACCAGAAGACGAGACCATCATGATTGAAATTCATGCTTATCATTTTCAAAAAAAGAACACTATGATATATTTTTTTTTTGAAAAAAAACACTATGATATATCAAACATAATGCTATATGTAAATAAGTGTGTTTCATATATCATACATTTAAAACAGCATTCTATTTTAATTCAATATATACATATAATATATATATATATCCAAAAACTATGCTCCGTTTTTTTCATTTTTTTACTAGTTATGGGAAAAGGTTGTATCTTACTTAATAAATATGATATAAATTGTAAAAACAGAAAATAAAACCATATTTCTATATACCATTACTTAAACCCATCAAATCATTTCGCTATGTCATTTGTTAGGTTGAAGGTGCAGTGAATGAAACTTGTCGTGGACCGGCCTTATGGGATATCTACTGTAAGAGATATCCAGGTAAGCGACTCTACAATTCCTTTACTTATATCGTCTATACTTAAATATTGATCTGGATAGTGTAATTATATTACAGAGAAATGCAAATTCGATAATGGCGATGTGGCTGTTGATTTCTTCCATCGTTATAAGGTATATATTTTATAGACTTGAAGAAGTTATATACAAAGTATATCTACTAAATTTTATTTTATTAGTTAGTACATCCATTGTTGTAATAATAGATGTTGAAAATTTGTCTCCTCTTCAAAATGAATGTACGTAGGAAGATATTCAGCTAATGAAGAACCTAAACACCGATGCCTTCAGA
>JAEACV010000985.1:0-13214 GCA_016432835.1 Brassica nigra
CTCTCTATCGCGTGGACAAGAATATTTCCTCGTGAGTATATGTGCTTCCGACCACTAATTTAATTGAATCCTAACTATCGAATTCTTTGAAAATAACATGAAAAAACAATGTTTAATCAGATGGGAGAAAGGAGAAAGGTGTCAGTCAAGCTGGTGTGCAGTTCTACCACGACGTCATCGATGAGCTCCTAAGAAATGGTTGATTTTATTTTTTAGAACATATCCTTTTATTGATGAAAATATTAAAGCATATATATACATAGCATTCTTAATTTTTCTCTTAACAAATATATATTTTATGTAATATAGGTATAGTTCCGTTTGTGACTGTTTTCACTGGGACACTCCACAAGATTTAGAAGACGAGTATGGCGGCTTTTTAAGTGAAAGGATTGTGTAAGTCTCTATTTTGGTAGAACGAGTATATTGTGGCAATAAGCAACGTGATAAACTAAATAATTCAATATATAAAAAACGCAGGAAAGATTTCCGGGAATATGCAGATTTTGTTTTCCAGGAATACGGTGATAAAGTGAAACATTGGATCACTTTCAACGAGCCATGGGTTTTTGCTCACGCTGGTTATGACGTGGGCAAGAAGGCACCAGGACGTTGTTCTTCCTACGTAGATCCTACGTGCAAAGGGGGACGATCAGGATATGAGGCTTACCTAGTCAGTCATAACCTTCTTAACTCCCACGCAGAAGCCTTTGAAGCTTTCACACAATGCGAAAAGGTAATTAATCAGAGGATTAACTAATTTCAAACTTGTTTTACCATCGTGGTTTTTAAGATATAAACTAGTTTGTTTTCTATTATGGCGACAGTGTAAAGGTGGAAAGGTCGGAATCGCACATAGTCCGGCTTGGTTCGAACCACATGATTTTGAGGATTCACAAGATGGTGCATCCATAGGTCGTGCACTTGACTTTATGTTGGGATGGTAATTAAGTACTTGGTGATTATTGTAAATATCTAAAAAAAAGGTATATAGTTTCCTTTAATGGATGATTTTTAAAAGTTTACTAATGACTTCTATAAATTCTTGTAGGCATTTGGATACTACAATGTATGGGGACTATCCACAGATCATGAAAGACATTGTTGGACACAGATTGCCCCAATTTACTGCTGCGCAGAAAGCAAAACTGAAAAACTCGGCCCATTTCGTGGGCCTCAACTACTACACGTCGACATTTGCAAACCATGTCGAGAATCCAGATCATTCTCAACCAAGATGGAAGCAAGATTCTCTTATTTCCTGGGAACGTAAGCTTTTATTTCTCTCCTTAACATGAAATTAACATGGCGCAAATAGATTTGTATTTGGTACTGATCAAAATTGATCTTCTTTTCAGCTAAGAATGCCGACAAATTCACCATTGGTAGCACGGTATGGATTTTAATAAATTAAATCTACAAGTTGGATAAATCTTGTATTTGTGTCTATAACGTAATACCTTTGTTGTATTTCAGCCTTCCACCGGTAAGCTGCCAGTTTACGCGAGAGGCTTTAGAAGTCTTTTGAAGTACATCAAGGATAAATATGCAAACCCTGAAATTATGATCATGGAAAATGGTAACTTGACATTCTGTCATATCATCATTGTTAGCTCTCTTTTTTATCTTCATTTGGTTTTAAAATCCAAGTATTAAATAGATTAATCTTTTCAGGATATGGAGAAGACCTTGGGGAAACCGATTCAGTTGCAGTTGGTACTGCTGATCACAACAGAAAATATTATCTTCAGAGGCATCTTTTGAGTATGAATGAAGCTATTTGGTAAGTCCTACTTAGTTTGCAATATACCACAAGAGTAACAATTATATCAAGGAATCTAAGAAGAACATTCTATGTAAAATATGCAGCATCGACAAAGTAAATGTTACAGGATACTTTATATGGTCGTTGTTGGACAACTTCGAGTGGAATGAAGGTTACAAGAGCAGATTCGGACTCTACTACATTGATTTCAAAAATAACCTCACACGTATTGAGAAAGAATCGGGAAAGTATTACAAAGATTTCCTAAGTCAAGGTGTTCGTCCATCTGCTATCAAGAGGGATGAACTTTGATCTATATCTTCTAGAGGATTTGGTTTCGTCTCAATATTTCGATCTCTTCTATTTCAGTTCTGTATTAGTTTGTGATTGACCAAGATTCATGAGATCTTGGTCATAATAAAAGTGTTTTTCTTTTTTCATTTCTCTATGCTTTGGAATTATAATAACATTATCCATTTGGAGAAGTCGCTTTACATATCAGGATACATCGTTAATTTACAAAAGTTGTGATTCACAACAACGTACACATGTCTAACTCTCTCGAATGAAAATACGTATAGGGCCGGCCCAGAGGGCAAGCCACCCAAACCGCGGATTAGGACATCCAAATTTATGGAGCATATTTTTAATTAAAAAAATTATTAATATAACAAACAAATTTTTGTAGGAAGAATTTTAAGTTTGATTACTTTAACACACTCATAGATCAAACTCGAGTTTCCCTTAAATCCAATTTGAACAATTTTAAAAATATAAAAAAGCTTTTGGGTTATTGTTTGATTTACAAAGGCTAACTTATACATTAATGGCATAATTTTTGAATTTAGAACCTTCTATAATGAATGGTATGCATACATAAATACTTAGTTGGTGATAATTTCTTTATGGAACTAAAGATTCTTTTGAGCATCAACACCCGAAAAGTTCAAAAACTTATTGAAGTGTTTGACATTTAAAAAAGATGGAGAAATGTTATCAAATCACAATTGTTTATCGTATATTGTTGATTATTTTGATATTGGTCACCACAGATAAAAGAAGTTTTTTTGAAGTTGGAACCGTTAAAAAATTATTTGCGGTCTATCATGTCACTAAAAATGTTAAATGGGTGGCTATGTTATGAATTGTAACGGCAATAATTAAAAGACTTGACTATATTAGTTAAATGAATGATTTTGTAGGAAAAAATGTAAAAAGATCTATATTTTCAACAATAAGTATTCTTAATATCTTTGTATTTTTACTAAAGGGTTTAACTTTTTAATAAAAAAGTTAACTTGTTTTTATAACTTTATGTTTATAAAATTTGTAGAAGGGCATAGTTTAAAATTTTGATTGAGACAGCATAAAAGTTTAGATCAAAAAATATGATTCGACGTCCTCTAAAGGACTATAATCACATACACTGGAAAAAAAAAAATCAGAAGTTAACAGTTTATGCTCTGTTCATTTGTTGAAATGCTAAATACTTCCGTAATCTATTCTGTGAATGTTTTTATCAGTTAAAAGTAAGATGCTTTCATGGAACATTGCATTATGTAACCTAAATAAAACATACGAAAAATACTTCATATTTGTCAATTTGTGTACACGTTATTGTCCTTGGTTCTTTGATTAAAATCAACAGGACAGCATGGAGACTTCATACAAAACGCCCATCGATCCGTTCAAACACATTCAACGAAAACTGAGCTCCCTAACTACAATAGTCTCTTTTTTTAAACAATATACACAATAGTCTTTTTTGTCTTCACAAATTTCATTCACGTTACGTAACCTACTTTGCCTCGAACATGAGACTCAGCCGGGTTTCCATAATTTGGACTTGATCATATATTTTACAATATATCAAAGCTTTTACTGTTCTGGAGTTGCACAACGATTTCTTCATAGTCACATATATGTTAAAAGAAGTTGCACGTTAGACACGCACGATATTATATGTTCAAAATTCTGATAAAAGTAATTTAAATAATACAGCTATGTAGATCATGGGATGAATCATCCTATGCTTAAAAATAATTACCAAATAATTAATAACACCAGCGAGATAGATCGTGCAATGAACCATCCTATTTAAATGATAATCTAGGTGTTTTTGTCCAATTACAAACAAAAATTAGTGAGAAATTGATGAGGAGTAACTAAATACAATATCGAGACTGAATCAATAATATACGAAGTGTAATCAGTGGTGAGGAAAATTTAAGCTTCACAATGTTTCGAATGGTAATTGTGGGCCTGTGGCTTGTTTGGGTTCCAAAGAGATCGATACATTCTTGCATTAATTATCACCAGATCGCATAAAATATGAAGATGCCCATAAATAACTACTTTTACTAAACAGCAATAAATTAACTAGGGATAGGCGTTCGGATACCAATTCGGATTCGGTTCGGATCTATTTGGATTTCGGGTTTTCGGAGTTAAAGATTTCAGCCTCATTCGGGTATTTCTAAATTTCGGTTTGGGTTCGGTTCAGATTTTTGCGGGTTCGGTTCGGGTTTGGATAACCATTTAAATTATTTAAATTTTTTTAAAATTATTTTATACTTTAAATTTATCAAAATCTATAAATAATATAATATATTACAAATAAATTTGAATAATATATGTCAAAATACCTAAAATTAGCATATAAATTAGTTTGATTTGAACATTTGGATAGAGAATCAATAGATTTTTTTAGTATTTTTGGTATTTTTGAGTATACTTTAATTATTTTAGACATATACTTTTGACTATTCATATATATTTTCAAGTATTTTGGAAAACTTAAAAGTATCTTATATATTATGGATGTTTATAATATATATTAAATCTAAAAAATTAATATATTTAGGTATATAAATTTATTTCGGATACATTCGGGTACTCGAAATATTTCGGATCGGGTCGGGTTCGGTTTCGGTTCTATAAATACCAAAATTTTGAACCCGTTCGGATATTTAGGGGGGTGTATTGAAACTATGATTTTAAAGGGTTTTGGGGTTGTTTTAAAATCCTCTGTTATCAAACTAAGGATTTTAAAAATTATTTTCAAATCACCTATTATTGAACATGAAATTTATGTAAAATCATTCGAAACACTTGCAAATCTCCTGTTATTCAATTAATCATTTACAAAACTTATATCAAATCTACTGTTATTGAAAGATAAATATGATTTTGAAAGTAAAAGGATTTTGGGATACTTTGTATTGGTACTAGTTAAAAAGTGTAGCTATAAAACTCCTACCTCTACATGTGTTATTTGGAGAGATTTCAAAATAAAAATAAAACATCTATTTAAGGATGAAAAAGAAAACAGATATATACATAAGACGATCGACGGCTACTTTGCATCTTTCTAACCCTTGAAACAATCGTTCATGCCTATGACTTGCAGATTTGTCTCTGCTCCATTAGCAGATACAAAAAAAATCAAACCTCTGAACACTTCATCTTTTTTATTAATCATAACTACTATGTTCATCTTCTTCCTCTCTGTTATTCTCCTGCGATGGCTGCTTACTTCACTCACTGCAACCTCGTTTCTTAGATTTGCGATTACTGATACTTAGGGAGTTCTTAAATCATGGAACTTTGCAAACACCATTCTTGGGTTCCTCTGCAATTTTGTCAGCCTGTCTTGTTGGAACAATCAGGAGAACATAGTAGACAAAGAGAAAGAGAAGTAGATTAACGTAAGGAGGACTTAGTAGTTTGGTGAGACTTAGTAGCCATAAGCTTGCTCAAGTTTCTTTGTCTCAGAAGCCTTTGGTTAAGGTTAAACATGGGGAATTGATGGCTGCAACTAATGGTTTCAGTTCTGAAAACGTTAACTTTTACACTAGGACAAGGACAGCGTATAAGGCGCTTCTTCTTGATAACGCGGCACTTGCGGTGAAGCAATTGAGCACATGTAAGCTAGGCGAGAAGAATTTTTGGTATGAGATGAATCAGTTGTGGGAGCTGCGTCACCTAACTTAGCTCCAATTCTTGGTTTCGGCCTTGTGGAAGAAGAGAAGCTTCTTCTTTATAAGTACATGTCTAATTAGTCGGATTCGGTGATACTTTTTTGGATCGGGTTCGGTTCGGTTTTTTGGACCCGGATGTTTTGCCCAGCCCTAAAATTAACACACACACACGTTAGGACCATGTCGATCACATCCACTCATAAATTAAGATTTAATCAAAAACTCGATCTGGATCTATATAGTATAAAAGTAAAAGATGATTAACGAGGCGTTAATGGCGTTTAAAAAAATATTTCAATCAGTGAGTTAAAAGTTGATTGACGAGGCCTTAACTGTTAAACCTAAAAAGAAAAAGAAAATCCCGCTCTAAGTGCAAACAAACCCCTAATAAGTAATAACAAAATGTTGTATTTCCTTTTCAAAAAAACAAAACAAAATATTGTATCAAATTTGAATCATGAAGATACAAAGTGTAATAAGTGGTGAGGAGAATGTGAGCTGCGTAACGTTTCTAATGGTAATTGTGGGTTATTTAGCTTCCAGTAGATCGATCATCGATGCATTCGTGTATTGACTTATCTCCAGATCTCACAAATGAAGCTTGGAATATGAGTGTGAAGATGCAGTTGAGTACAGGTTGATTAGTCGCCGATATATAATTACTTTTACTAAACAACAGTAGTTTAACAACATAGGCCGGGGATCATGTCGATCACGTCCATTTATCAATTCAGATTTAATCAAAAACTCAATCTAGATCTATATAAAGTTTACAAAACATGACTAAAACGAGGCTTGAATGCATATTAAAATCATAAAATGAGAGATCAATCAGTGAGTTAAAATTACTATATAAGGAACCCCACTTCTGTGTAAAAGAACCATCCTAAACTTTTTCTCTTGAAGAAAAAAATAACAAAAACCAAAAATGGCTTTGCAAAAGTTTCCTCTCATGGGGCTGCTTATGCTCCTAACAATCGTCGTCTCTCCGGCAACAGCTGATGGGCCTGTTTGCCCTTCATCGACCAAACTTAGCCGGGCTAGTTTCCCTGAAGGTTTCTTATTTGGCACGGCTACTGCCGCATATCAGGTGCAATTAAATTTCCATGAACATTTTTTAACATATAAGAAAAGTTTTCCAAGTGTTATTATACACCTAAATAATATCTTATCCTTTATATTGTAATGTAGATCATACATGCTGAATTTATTCAATCTAAAGCCTTTTATTTAGATTGAATATCTTACTTATTACAAGATATTATTTAAAACAGAAAATAAAACCATATATATATATAATTTGTAACATAAAACCATATTTCTATATACCATTACTTAAACCCATCAAATCATTTCCCTATGTCATTTGTTAGGTTGAAGGTGCAGTGAATGAAACTTGTCGTGGACCGGCCTTATGGGATATCTACTGTAAGAGATATCCAGGTGCTACAATTCCTTTACTTATCTCGTCTATACTTAAATATTGATCTGGATAGTGTAATTATATCACAGAGAAATGCAAATTCGATAATGGCGATGTGGCTGTTGATTTCTTCCATCGTTATAAGGTATATATTTTATTTTATATATAGTATATCTAGTTAAAATTTTATTGTTGAAAATTTGTCTCCTCTTCAAAATGAATGTACGTAGGAAGATATTCAGCTAATGAAGAACCTAAACACCGATGCCTTCAGACTCTCTATCGCGTGGACAAGAATATTTCCTCGTGAGTACATGTGCTTCCGACCACTAATTTAATTGAATCCTAACTATCGAATTCTTTGAAAATAACATGAAAAAACAATGTTTAATCAGATGGGAGAAAGGAGAAAGGTGTCAGTCAAGCTGGTGTGCAGTTCTACCACGACGTCATCGATGAGCTCCTAAGAAATGGTTGATTTTATTTTTTAGAACATATCCTTTTATTGATGAAAATATTAAAGCATATATATACATAGCATTCTTAATTTTTCTCTTAACAAATATATATTTTTATGTAATATAGGTATAGTTCCGTTTGTGACTGTTTTTCACTGGGACACTCCACAAGATTTAGAAGACGAGTATGGCGGCTTTTTAAGTGAAAGGATTGTGTAAGTCTCTATTTTGGTAGAACGAGTATATTGTGGCAATAAGCAACGTGATAAACTAAATAATTCAATATATAAAAAACGCAGGAAAGATTTCCGGAATATGCAGATTTTGTTTTCCAGGAATACGGTGATAAAGTGAAACATTGGATCACTTTCAACGAGCCATGGGTTTTTGCTCACGCTGGTTATGACGTGGGCAAGAAGGCACCAGGACGTTGTTCTTCCTACGTAGATCCTACGTGCAAAGGGGGACGATCAGGATATGAGGCTTACCTAGTCAGTCATAACCTTCTTAACTCCCACGCAGAAGCCTTTGAAGCTTTCACACAATGCGAAAAGGTAATTAATCAGAGGATTAACTAATTTCAAACTTGTTTTACCATCGTGGTTTTTAAGATATAAACTAGTTTGTTTTCTATTATGGCGACAGTGTAAAGGTGGAAAGGTCGGAATCGCACATAGTCCGGCTTGGTTCGAACCACATGATTTTGAGGATTCACAAGATGGTGCATCCATAGGTCGTGCACTTGACTTTATGTTGGGATGGTAAGTAGTTGGTGATTATTGTAAATTTCTAAAAAAAGGTATATAGTTTCTTTAATGGATGATTTTTAAAAATTTACTAATGACTTCTATAAATTCTTGTAGGCATTTGGATACTACAATGTATGGGGACTATCCACAGATCATGAAAGACATTGTTGGACACAGATTGCCCCAGTTTACTGCTGCGCAGAAAGCAAAACTGAAAAACTCGGCCCATTTTGTGGGCCTCAACTACTACACGTCCACATTTGCAAACCATGTCGAGAATCCAGATCATTCTCAACCAAGATGGAAGCAAGATTCTCTTATTTCCTGGGAACGTAAGCTTTTATTTCTCTCCTTAACTTGAAATTAAGATGGCGCAAATAGGTTTGTATTTGGTACTGATCAAAATTGATTATCTTTTCAGCTAAGAATGCCGACAAATTCACCATTGGTAGCACGGTATGGATTTTAATAAATTAAATCTACAAGTTGGATAAATCTTGTATTTGTGTCTATAACGTAATACCTTTGTTGTATTTCAGCCTTCCACCGGTAAGCTGCCAGTTTACGCGAGAGGCTTTAGAAGTCTTTTGAAGTACATCAAGGATAAATATGCAAACCCTGAAATTATGATCATGGAAAATGGTAACTTGACATTCTGTCATATCATCATTGTTAGCTCTCTTTTTTATCTTCATTTGGTTTTAAAATCCAAGTATTAAATAGATTAATCTTTTCAGGATATGGAGAAGACCTTGGGGAAACCGATTCAGTTGCAGTTGGTACTGCTGATCACAACAGAAAATATTATCTTCAGAGGCATCTTTTGAGTATGAATGAAGCTATTTGGTAAGTCCTACTTAGTTTGCAATATACCACAAGAGTAACAATTATATCAAGGAATCTAAGAAGAACATTCTATGTAAAATATGCAGCATCGACAAAGTAAATGTTACAGGATACTTTATATGGTCGTTGTTGGACAACTTCGAGTGGAATGAAGGTTACAAGAGCAGATTCGGACTCTACTACATTGATTTCAAAAATAACCTCACACGTATTGAGAAAGAATCGGGAAAGTATTACAAAGATTTCCTAAGTCAAGGTGTTCGTCCATCTGCTATCAAGAGGGATGAACTTTGATCTATATCTTCTAGAGGATTTGGTTTCGTCTCAATATTTCGATCTCTTCTATTTCAGTTCTGTATTAGTTTGTGATTGACCAAGATTCATGAGATCTTGGTCATAATAAAAGTGTTTTTCTTTTTTCATTTCTCTATGCTTTGGAATTATAATAACATTATCCATTTGGAGAAGTCGCTTTACATATCAGGATACATCGTTAATTTACAAAAGTTGTGATTCACAACAACGTAGACATGTCTAACTCTCTCGAATGAAAATACGTATAGGGCCGGCCCAAAGGGCAAGCCACCCAAACCGCGGATTAGGACATCCAAATTTATGGAGCATATTTTTAATAAAAAAATTATTAATATAACAAACAAATTTTTGTAGGAAAAATTTTAAGTTTGATTACTTTAATACACTCATAGATCAAATTCGAGTTTCCCTTGAATCCAATTTGAACAATTTTAAAAATATAAAAAAGCTTTTGGGTTATTGTTTGATTTACAAAGGCTAACTTATACATTAATGGCATAATTTTTGAATTTAGAACCTTCTATAATGAATGGTATGCATACATAAATACTTAGTTGGTGATAATTTCTTTATGGAACTAAAGATTCTTTTGAGCATCAACACCCGAAAAGTTCAAAAACTTATTGAAGTGTTTGACTTTTAAAAAAGATGGAGGAATGTTATCAAAACACAATTGTTTATCGTATATTGTTGATTATTTTGATATTGGTCAGATAAAAGAAGTTTTTTTGAAGTTGGAACCGTTAAAAAATTATTTGCGGTCTATCATGTCACAAAAAATGTTAAATGGGTGGCTATGTTATGAATTGTAACGGCAATAATTAAAAGACTTGACTATATTAGTTAAATGAATGATTTTGTAGGAAAAAATGTAAAAGGATCTATATTTTCAACAATAAATATTCTTAATATCTTTGTATTTTTAATAAAGGGTTTAACTTTTTAATAAAAAAGTTAACTTGTTTTTATAACTTTATGTTTATAAAATTCGTAGAAGGGCATAGTTTAAAATTTTGATTGGGACAGCATAAAAGGTTAGATTAGAAAATATGATTCGACGTCCTCTAAAGGACTATAATCACGCATACACTGGACGCAAAAAAAAAAATCAGAAGTTAACAGTTTATGCTCTGTTCATTTGTTGAAATGCTAAATACTTCCGTAATCTATTCTGTGAATGTTTTTATCAGTTAAAAGTAAGATGCTTTCATGGAACATTGCATTATGTAACCTAAATAAAACATACGAAAAATACTTCATATTTGTCAATTTGTGTACACGTTATTGTCCTTGGTTCTTTGATTAAAAATCAACAGGACAGCATGGAGACTTCATACAAAACGCCCATCGATCCGTTCAAACACATTCAACGAAAACTGAGCTCCCTAACTACAATAGTCTTTTTTGTCTTCACAAATTTCATTCACGTTACGTAACCTACTTTGCCTCGAACATGAGACTCAGCCGGGTTTCCATAATTTGGACTTGATCATATATTTTACAATATATCAAAGCTTTTACTGTTCTGGAGTTGCACAACGATTTCTTCATAGTCACATATATGTTAAAAGAAGTTGCACGTTAGACACGCACGATATTATATGTTCAAAATTCTGATAAAAGTAATTTAAATAGTACAGCTATGTAGATCATGGGATGAATCATCCTCTGCTTAAAAATAATTACCAAATAAATAATAACACCAGCGAGATCGTGCAATGAACCATCCTATTTAAATGATAATCTAGGTGTTTTTATCCAATTACAAACAAAAAATTAGTGAGAAATTGATTAGGAGTAACTAAATACAATATCGAGACTGAATCAACAATATACGAAGTGTAATCAGTGGTGAGGAAAATTTGAGCTTCACAGTGTTTCGAATGGTAATTGTGGGCCTGTGGCTTGTTTGGGTTCCAAAGAGATGGATACATTCTTGCATTAATTATCACCAGATCGCATAAAATATGAAGATGCCCCTAAATAATTACTTTTACTAAACAGCAGTAACACACACACACGTTAGGACCATGTCGATCACATCCACTCATAAATTAAGATTTAATCAAAAACTCGATCTGAATCTATATAGTATAAAAGTAAAAGATGATTAACGAGGCGTTAATGGCGTTTAGACAAATATTTCAATTAGTGAGTTAAAAGTTGATTGACGAGGCCCTAACTGTTAAACCTAAAAAGAAAAAGAAATCCCGCTCTAAGTGCAAACAAACCCCTAATAACAAAATGTTGTATTTCCTTTTAAAAAAAAACAAAACAAAATATTGTATCAAATTTGAATCATGAAGATACAAAGTGTAATAAGTGGTGAGGAGAATGTGAGCTGCATAACGTTTCTAATGGTAATTGTGGGTTATTTAGCTTCCAGTAGATCGATCATCGATGCATTCGTGTATTGACTTATCTCCAGATCTCACAAATGAAGCTTGGAATATGTGTGTGAAGATGCAGTTGAGTACAGGTTGATTAGTCGCCGATATATAATTACTTTTACTAAACAACAGTAGTTTAAAAACATAGGCCGGGGATCATGTCGATCATGTCCATTTATCAATTCAGATTTAATCAAAAACTCAATCTAGATCTATATAAAGTTTACAAAACATGACTAAAACGAGGCTTGAATGCATATTAAAATCATAAAATGAGAGATCAATCAGTGAGTTAAAATTACTATATAAGGAACCCCACTTCTGTGTAAAAGAACCATCCTAAACTTTTTCTCTTGAAGAAAAAAATAACAAAAACCAAAAATGGCTCTACAAAAGTTTCCTCTCATGGGGCTGCTTATGCTCCTAACAATCGTCGTCTCTCCGGCAACAGCTGATGGGCCTGTTTGCCCTCCATCGACCAAACTTAGCCGGGCTAGTTTCCCTGAAGGTTTCTTATTTGGCACGGCTACTGCCGCATATCAGGTGCAATTAAATTTCCATGAACATTTTTTTAACATATAAGAAAAGTTTTCCATGTGTTATTATACACCTAAATAATATCTTATCCTTTATATTGTAATGTAGATCATACATGCTGAATTTATTCAATCTAAAGCCTTTTATTTAGATTGAATATCTTACTTATTACAAGATATTATTTAGAAAAACAGAAAATAAAACCATATATATATATATATATATATATACAAAAAATTTGTAACATAAAACCATATTTTTATATACCATTACTTAAACCCATCAAATCATTTCCCTATGTCATTTGTTAGGTTGAAGGTGCAGTGAATGAAACTTGTCGTGGACCGGCCTTATGGGATATCTACTGTAAGAGATATCCAGGTAAGCGACTCTACAATTCCTTTACTTATCTCGTCTATACTTAAATATTGATCTGGATAGTGTAATTATATCACAGAGAAATGCAAATTCGATAATGGCGATGTGGCTGTTGATTTCTTCCATCGTTATAAGGTATATATTTTATAGACTTGAAGAAGTTATATACAAAGTATATCTAGTAAATTTTATTTTATTAGTTAGTACATCCATTGTTGTAATAACAGATGTTGAAAATTTGTCTCCTCTTCAAAATGAATGTACGTAGGAAGATATTCAGCTAATGAAGAACCTAAACACCGATGCCTTCAGACTCTCTATCGCGTGGACAAGAATATTTCCTCGTGAGTACATGTGCTTCCGACCACTAATT
>JAEACV010001022.1:0-24042 GCA_016432835.1 Brassica nigra
ACACCGGCCTGGTGCCCGGCGGCGCATCACGAGGCGGCCTGGCGCCGGCGGCACCCGGCCTGGCGCGGCGGCACCGGCACAGCGCCCGGCCTGGCATCGTTCGCAAGCGACCTGGCGCGGCGCGTTCCGCCGCAACGACTGCGCCCGGCAGCGTTCATAAGCCCGGCCTGGCGCGGCGGCCCCTAGCGGTCGACTGCCCTGCGTCACAGTCGGTCCCATCATGCCGGTGCGATCCCATCTTATCTTGTTTGGATCAATTTTGTGAGTTTGATGCGATCGGTTATTCTAAACACAAACATCTCGACTAAGCGGTTGAGTTTCCTTCGGAATTACGAAACCTTGAAGACTATTCTTTGAGGTAAAAACGTCTAAGCGGCCCGGCGTGGCCAAAGCGGCCACTACGATTTTCGAAAGGAAGGATAACTATGGCGGTTTATCCTTATCCTCACATAAGAGATAAATGTCAAGTTTCAAAAGATAAATGTCAAGTTTCAGAAGATAAATGTCAAGTTTTCGAAGATAAATGTCAAGTTTCGATAAACACGAAGATGGGCGAAAATGGAAAAAGCCGATTCAGCCAGCGAAGATAGGCCGTCTTAAGAAGAGTATATAAGAGCTTTGGGCGAGCAAATCATCACAAACTTCGAGCACTTAGCATGGCGTTTAGCTTTCTTTTCTGTTTTCATTAGCGAGCTGCGACTCTTAAGTTAGATGGTGGCGGACTAGCGGACCTTCGACAGCTCTTGTAGCTTATTCTTACCCGTTGTTCACGCTCAAGCAGCGGATGAAATAAGATCTTTTTCGCTCTACTTTTACGATTTATACTTTTCAACACTCCGTGATTATGTTGTATGCGGCCCAGCGATATCGGGACCCAGGAAGATCGGGTTAACTTCGGTTTTCCTCCATAAATCTTTATAAGTGACGGTGTGAATTTGGTTCCCACATTTGGCGCTAGAAGGAGGGGGTTACGGATCTATCTATCTCGAAACTGCACGCTCGATCATGTCTACTGACGTCACCAAAGATCAGCCAGCGCTAGGCGGAACACCCGTCGGCGCCAGCGTTGAAGACTCCAGCTGGAGATCGTCCACGATCCTTTGCTGATGCAAACGGCTTCAGGCAGATGAAAGGCATTTACCTCCGCGAGCATGGGCGAACAACAGGACAAGCTGATAACCTCGCTTCAAAACAGGTCGACACCTTAACTGCGAGGAGCAAGTTGCAGCGGATCCACCAAAGCGCGGCCTTGAAGACTTCGACCGGATCTCGAAGCGCGAAAAAGATGCCCGAAAGAGCCCACTCAGGAAGCGGCTCGAAAGGACGGCAAACGACCTCGCCAGAACCTTCCTCCGGCTCACGAAACAAAGCGGCTTCGGCGCATCGATCTAGATATCAGCGACGTCGGATCCTTCGATGAAGCTGACATCCACCAGAAGGACGAAGCCAGTCCGCTCGGCGAGCGGTATCCTTCGAAAGGCCCAGCGAGAAGAGGAAGAACTCTCTGGATGGAGCAGGAAGAACTGCATGGATCAAACTTCGGATCCATCAAAACCAGCGCCCGAAAAATGGAGAGCGGTTGCAATAAGCGAGATCCATGATCTCGAATCTCTTAAAGACGTGGCGGTAAGCGGTGAAATGCAAATCCATCGGCGACCAGTTCCGCCCGAGGTCGATAGACTTCGAGGAAAGCGGAAAACGCCGTTCACACTTCGGATCCGGAGCATCTCAGGACCGGGAAAATCAAAATCCCGGTCATGGCCGACCCGATCCTAAGTACCTGCGTCTTTCCAGATGCAATGGGTAGGTGCAAACTCCGCCTTGCTTGAGCGAGCGCGGGTCATTGTCTTCTCTTCGTCCGAACACCTCAAAGGCTGGCTTTCCGAATGGTTCTCGGCTCAAAGGAACTCCATCGGAAGCTTCCATGACTGGCCTCGGCGTTCCTCAAACAATACTCCATGTTCATGGATAGAGAGGCGTCCGTTGACCTATGGAGTAAGCTCAGAAGGAGGACGAGTGTCGCGACTTCATCGAAGATCAAACTGGTGATGGCCAGAGTAGCGGGCATCAGCGACAATGTCGCAATCGGCATACGAGAAGACTCTGGTATAAGTGAAGTTCGAAAGTGGATATACTGGAAAAGCCCAGGACAATCCAGGATACCCTCCACAAAGCAACGGACTTCATCATCATGGAGGAAGAGAAAGCTTCTGCATGAAGCACGGACCACAGAAATGTCCTCAAAAGAAACCCTCGTAGCGGGCGTCCATCCACGAAGGGAAGACGCCAAAGCGACGCCTTCGCCATCAACTTCGGGCAAGGCAAAACCTCTGAAAACCTGGACCAGGAACCAGTACAGGATAATTCCTACTGCGAGTTCCACGAAACGAAGGTCACTCCTTGCGAACTGCAGGTTCTCGGCCCGGCTGCCCGCCAAAGCTCCTCACCGGCAAACTATCAGGTCAAGAGTATAAAGGACCTGCTCACGGACTCGACCGCTTAAGACAACAAAACTGTCTCCGAGGACCGCGCGAAAACCAATGGTGGCGGAAGGAGCGGGGCGACCAAGGAAACAACAACAATCGCCCGGTAAACATGATCGCCGGTCACAGTTGCCAAGACTCAGTCTCGAATAAAAGCCTACGGGCGAAAAGCGAGATAGTTCAACTGGTTTCCGGATAGCGATATTCCTAACGCGATCACTTTAGAACAGGCGCCGAATTGACAAGCCTCATTGCGATCCTTTGGTTATCGACCTGATAATCCGGAATCTCGAGGTGACGCATCCTCGTCGATCAGGTAAGGTCAACGTTATCTTCGCGACACCCTCTACAGGATGAAGATCCCACTTGGAGAAGTCGTCCCTGAGCCAAACCTTTGACTGGGTTTTGGCGTCACTTCCATGACCACCGGAAGAATCAACCTCGGTCATGGCGAAAGTCACAAAATCGTCGAGTTTACAGTAGTGACAACCCGGCCATCTACAACGCCATCATGGAACCCGGATCAACTCCATGAAGGCAGTACCATCCACATATCACCTCGGCATCAAATTTCCGACTCCAGCGGAATCATGACCATGGGTAGTCGAAGCTTGATGAGACTCTGTTACCTGGCGAGTTCAAACTGCGAAAGATCGGGCGCTGGCGGCCAACCGAAGCGAGCAAAGGAATCACACAGCATTCACGAAGACTGAAAAAGATGATCCAAATCATCCAAACAGGCAACGATTCAAGACAGCGACAAAGCCTCTGAGTCCACCGCCATAAAAGCGACAGCTCGACCCCGCATAAACGCCAATCCAACAACGCGATCGGCGGCGCGGGGTAAAAGCGTTTGCGACAACTATCAGAACTACGAGATGGCTTGATCCTCGAAAGAGCGTAAGGCAGCTCGTCGAAACCGAAACCCGGTTCAGCTATCCACCTCACCAAAAGGGGTATGTATCTCTATACTCCCACAAAAGCGAAATATCCGCACATGTTTTCGAACTTTTGAAATTTTTAATAAAATTCTTTCTATCTTTTATGCTCATAGCATAAACGCGGAATAACGAAATCATATCTTGAAAGCGAGGCGTCGCCTTACGAAAAATAACAAAACTTCGTATCATCCGCCGGTCCACCTGCGACTTAAAAACTTATGCCGTCGATTGGCCCGGCGGGCGCTCAGCGTTTCACTCAATAGAAACTTCGTGGTCAGACCTACAAGGTCCTCTTACATCCGACAAGGATATCATAGCTTGCTATACAAAAACCAAAATTTTGGTTTAGCGTCTCGGATAAACTCGAAGATAGCTCGATTCTTTTAACGAGTCATATAAGCGGCGACTAGTTAGCGGACTTTAAACGAATCAGGAAGAAATCACTAATAGGCAAAGGCGATCAGTCATCGCGCTTTAAAGCTGAGAGTAAGCCTAGACACTAAACCAGTCTTGCTGGATCTTGACATCACAGACATAGTATGCATATCACGAGATCCCAAAACATGTCTCTTATAAACACCTAAAGCGCTGCTAGTAGCATACGGACAAGCGACAAAAAGTTAGGATATGAAGTGACTACTCGCATTCTTTCCTCTACACTTGGCGAAAGTGTAAATCAAAACAAGACGAAATCTCGTAAATTTTCATATTTATAAAGTCCGCAAAGGCGGCGGATTCTAAGCCACCAACCAGTCCCAAAACATAAGAATACAACCTCGTGGTGCAGAATAAAACTCTAAAAAGCGGCCACACGGCCAAAACATACGATTCACGAAAGGTCAACATCGAGAAATCCAGATGCGGAAATCGAATGAACCTGCAGGCTGGTCCACTTCCTCATTCACGCTTGGCGTTCACCACCCTCGGCGTTCTCATCGGCTCGCCTCCCGTATCCTCGGAAACCTCGATAGGTTCCCATAGTCTCGGACTCTTTCCTCAACTAGAGGAACCAAGGACTCAGCATGAGCACACGGACATAAAGTCCTTCATCTCAGCGATCAGGAATCAAAAGAAATCCGGGTTCTGAGACTTGTAAAGGTTTGACCGAGCCGGCTTTCAGCGGAAATCGCCAACAAACTCCTGAGCTTCTTTAAAACATTGAAACTCAGCGAACGATTCGCCCATGCTCATGCACCTCGCTGCGACCATCTTCCTTCCTCTCCTTCACGAGAACAAGAGCTGAGCATGAAGCTCAGCTTGCTTTTAGTTCGCGTAACCTCTTGGCGAATCGGAAGCTCTCTCAGCTTCCTTGGTCTTGAAGTTAGCAATCCTAGCCTTGCGGAAACTTGAGTCAAGCGCATTGCCAAAAACTCTTAGTCCTGCACAAATTCAAGACCAATAAACATACATATATGCGAATCAAGAATACGGTTAAGTTCAAAACAAAACCTCATTGATCTGCCGGGAACCCTCGGCAAAACCCATTGCCTCTTCTCATCCTCTAGCGACTCATCAGTAACAAACTCGGAGGAAGACCTTCAAAGTTGGTAGGAAGTGGAAAATCGCTGGCTCGCCTTTTCCGTTGGAACAAAACTAGGTTTTCCCCAGCGGTGAAGGATCTTCGAACCTTCCCCACCATCGATCTCTTTCCTTTACGAGATCTCTGTTTTACTCCAGTGGGGGCCCGATAACGGTTCGGCGTCATACGTTGGGACAGGGTCTCGGGACGGTAAAGCCTTTGCGTCTACCGAATCCGTGCAAGTGAAGGACTTCCAGAAAAGCGGTCTTTGACGAAGGTCCCTCTTGACGAAAATCGCCATGCAAATGCACAACCGCCCGTTCTCGCAAGCGGAACTTTTCATTAAAACTTCGCGCCGGAATAACGAAATAGACAGCGAGATTTCATCATATTACCTCGATTGAAGTTCATGCATGCGGAAATAGATGGAGCAGCTCTCCTCGACAGACTCACCATCCGGACATAGAAAAACGTTCGCGACTTAGGGTTCAAGTAGTCCCTGAATTATGGCCATATCCTTCTCGGGCAGCATGGTAGTGCCGTCGCTCCCGTCGGCCGAGTGCTCCAAGGCAAATCACCGGTTGAGATCGATCCCGAGCTCATAACGAGATCGATGCGCCCGAAGCCAACTCTCCAGGCAGGGCGCTGAGCTGGCGTCGAGTTGAAGTGATGAAACGAACAATGGAGTGGGGATTGGGAACCACATGCGGCAATAATAAAAGGCCTCGTAACATGTAAAACCTTCCGAGGATTCCCGCACTCTGCGTTACCGGCGAGGGATCCGAATTTGACTCCTTCGAGGAACTGGTAAAAATCTCGAAGAACGCGGAGATATTTCGAGAAACCAAGCTTCGTAAAAGGAGCACCAGGCTGCCTCAAAGGTCTCCTCGGAATAGGGATATCTGGCGTGATGAGGCGAACCAACAGAACGCGATAATCGCAATCTTCGCTTCCTCCTCAACAAATTCCTCTTGCTTCACCGTCCGTGGGCAGAGAATCACCAGGAAGAATGGGAAGAAGAATTTCTCTTTGAGGATCTTGAAGACATTCTTAGAGAGAAAAGGATTCTTACTCCTCCTTATAAAGAAGGTAAAATCACTATTTACCCGACTTTGGCAGCGATTACGTCTCTACACCTTCCTACGGCTAAGCAAGCCAGGACCCGAAAGGCACTACGGTTCCTAGCTAGCTGTAGGGCTAACTGTTGGGTCAAAATCGGTCAGCGACGAAATGCGTCACCGAAGTCCTCGAAAAAAAACCAAGTGACGATCAAAACCAAGAGGATCATCACTGATGAATTCACAAGAAGGCATGAGCGGACCGTGAGCGGGGATCAGCGAAGGCAAGCAGGCACCGGTGGGCGAAGGACACGGCAAGGCTGACAGCTTGCCCTGTCCATCTGGCGCGGCGGCAAGGGTCTAGTTCCCATCATGCAATCGTCGTGATTTGGGCGCGGCACCATCTTGGGTAATTCGAAGGAAACTCAATGCCTTCTCGATTGTTTAAAGTTCATCTGCGTCTAGCCACATTACTCAAACCTTACGGCCGTCCTTCCAAACTCAAAGATTTCATACGAGCGACTACTTGGGAGAAAGATCGAGCGGAAAACCCGGACAGCAAGGCGTCCTGGCGGCGGCGTCGCCCGGCCGGCCTGGCGGCAGCAGCGTCACAGCGGGCGGCCTGGCGCCGGCTGTGACTGGCACGGCGCGCAGCGTCCGCCTGGGCGGCCAGCGTGCGGCATTACCGGCCTGGCGCCCGGCGACCGCAGCGTCCGCGGCGAACTACGGCCTGGCATGACACCGACCTGGAACGGCACGCGTCGGGCCGGCCTGGCGCCAGCGGCAAACCTGCGCCGGTCGGCGGCTCGTCCTGGTCACCGGTCCCATCATGCCGATCTCATCTTATTTGTTTGGATCAATTTTAGTGAGTTTGATCTGATCACGGTTATTCTAAACACAAACATCGACTAAGCGAGGTGAGTTTCCTTGAATTGCAGCCTTCAATGACTATTCTTTCAGCCGTAAAAGCGTCTAGGCGGCCGGCGTGGCCAAAACGGCCCACTTACGATTTTCGAAAGGAAGGATAACTATGACGGTTTATCCTTATCCTCATTAAGAGATAAATGTCCAGTTTCCAAAGATAAATGTCAAGTTTCCAGAAGATAAATGTCAAGTTTTCGAAGATAAATGTCAAGTTTCACGATAAACACGAAGATGGGCGAAAATGGAAAAAGCCGATTCAGCCAGCGAGAAGATAGGCCGTCTTAAGAAGAGTATATAAGGAGAGCTTTGGGGAGGCAAATCATCACCAAACTTCCAGAGCACTTAGCACTTAGAGTGTTTTAGCTTTCTCTTTCTGTTTTCATTAGCGAGCTGCGACTCAACTAGGTTAGATCTAGGCGGCGGACTAGCGGACCTTTCGACAGCTCTTGTTTTCTTACCGTTGTTCACTCTCAAAGCGAATTCAGAAATAAGATCTTTTCCGCTCTACTTTACAATTTTACTTTTCAACTTAAACTCCCATTGATTATATTGTGGCCCAGCAGATATCCGGGACCTTCAAGGAAGATCGGGTTAACTTCGGTTTTCCTCCATAAATCTTTATCGGAAATTGGCGGTGTGAATTTGGTTCCCTAACTGCGACCTTGTTCACCCTTTATTTACTGCTTTAAAACAATAAAACCTTTCAGTCTATCTTAATTTCTAATACCTTAAATCTACTGTGTAATCCTAGAGTCCTTGTGAATTTGATCCTAATTATTTACAATGAACCTCTTATTTGTGAGTAATTCACTCCTTAGGGTAATTTGGTGATATCATGTACCCAAGAGATTCTGGAGTGATGCAGTTGTGATTGCTTGGTTGATCAACATAACTCACACTCAAGTCTTGGTGGACAGGCTCCTTTGATGATAAACAAGTATAAGCCTTGTTGGAGCATATGAGGTCTTTGGGTGTCTACGCTATGTGATGGTGCCTGGAGAGTTGAGGAACAAGCTTCAAGCTAAGAGCACGAAAGTTCATTGGGTACTCCTCAACTCAGAAAAGCTACAAATGCTATGATCCTAAAACTAGAAGGGTGCTAGTGTGCAGAGGGTGAAATTTGTTGAAGAAATAGGATACAATGAGGCAGAATCAGGAGGATTTGAAAGACCTTACCTCGGATAGAGCCACTACATTAGGAATCATCTTGAGGCGGGATCAATTTGAATCAGGATCACCAAGGTGTTGGAAGTGGTCCTAGGAGTGCCCCTATTCCGAGTGAAGCTCATACTCCCCACCTTGACCATTAGGGGGGCAATGGAACTGAACTCATCAACCAGGAAGGGGAAGAGAGTTCAAGCAGTCATGATTAAGGTGTGGAGCTGTAGTAGTCATGAAGATGGAACTGAACCAAGTCAGCTAGAAGATGAAACCAGTGAGCCTCATGTTGAGCCACCAGAACAAGTGGTGCAACCAGAACCAGCACATGTATTGAGGAGAAGCACACGTGTGAGGAAGGATCCTTCCAACTTGGTAAACACGAGAGTATTACAATGCCCAGGCTGTGGAGCATCCTTATCAAGCTGTGTGTTCGTTTGCTGAATACCCTGAAGAGCATTACAGCTTTATGGTGAGCCTAGATGAAAGTTATGTTCAAGAAGCTATGAAGAAGCCATGGCGATTCAAGAATGGAGAGATTTTGTGAATGCTGAAGCTGGTGCAATGATTAAAAATGATACATGGTATGAAAGTGAGTAGCCAAAAGGAAAGAAGGCGGTTTCAAGCAGGTGGATCTTCACAATCAACTATAAACCTGATGGAACCATTGATAGGCACAAGACAAGACTTTGTTGCAAGAGGTTCACTCAGACTTGGGAAGACTATATAGACACATTTGCTCGATTTGCTAAGCTTCACACCATCAGAATTGTGTTATCTCTTGCTGTGAATCTTGGATGGGGGCCTTGGCAAATGGATGTAAAGAATGCTTTCTTGCAAGGAGAGCTTGAAGATGAGGTCTATATGCTTCCTCCTCCTGGTTTGGAACATTTGGTGAAGAAAGGGAATGTAATAAGACTGAAGAAGGCTATCTATGGACTCAGAAATCACCAAAAGCACGGTATCACAAGCTCAGCACAACCTTGAATGGAAGAGGGTTCAGGAAGTCGAGCTTGATCACACTCTTTACTCTCACCACACCCTCAGGTATCATTGTGATCCTTGTGTATGTGGATGATTTCATCATCACAGTGATAAAGATGGTATCAAAGTTACCAAGGAGTTTCTCAAATCTGTTTTTGAGATTAAAGACTTGGGAGAGATGAAATACTTCCTTGGAATTGAGTTGTGTAGATCAGGAAGGCTTGTTCATCTCTCAAAGGAAATATACACTTGATCTTTTGAAAGATGCAGGTGCTTGTGGAGGAAGACAGCCAAGATGCCCATGGAAAATGGGTATACAGTTCCGTGAGGGCTTGAATACAAGCCATTCCATGATCCAAAGCTTTATAGAAAGCTTGTGGGTAAGCTCATTTACTTAACTATCACACGTCCTGATATTTTCTTTGCTGTGAATCAGGTGATCCAGCATATGCAAGTTACAAAGGAGCATCATTGGCGCATGGTGGAAAGGTTGCTGATGTATCTGAATGGAACACCTGATCACGGTGTGTGGATGGGGTGTAATGGAAGCACAGAAGTGGTGGGCTATTGTGATGCTGATTGGGCAGGAGATAGAGCTGATAGAAGATAAACTACTAGCTAATGCACTTTCATTGGTGGGAACTTGGTTACTTGGAAGAGAAGCGAAGGTGGTCTCTTGTTTAGTGCGAAGCTGAGTATAGAGCCATGCTAAAGTTGAAAAACGAGCTGGTTTGGATCAAAGGGATACTGAAGCACTTGGAGATTGATCAAGCCACACTAATGACTATGCATTCTGACAACTAGGCTGCCATTCACAGTGCATCCAACTATGTGTTCCATGAGAGAACAAAGCACATTGAAGTTGATTGTCACAAGGTGAGGAGATGATTGTGCTTGGTGTCATCTTACCATGCTATACAAGAAGTGAAGACCAGCTAGCTGATGTGTTTACAAAGGCAGCAAGGCAGAAGACAATGGAGTCCATTCACATTAGTTTGAGCCTTATTGATCTTGGGAAGATGAGCTGAACCCCTTGGTCACGAGATCTTTACTCTTTTTCCCTCATCAAGGTTTTGTCCCAATGAGTTTTTCTTGGTGAGGTTTTAATGAGAAAGATCTCATGGTTGTCCAAGCAACTTGTTCCACATAGTCAAGCTTGAGGAGTGTTAAAATGAGATGAGCAATGTGTAGGAACGAAATTCACACCGTCGAGTTTGTTAATCAGAGGAAGCTAGCTAGCCTTCCCGAAGGTCCTGGTTATCTGCTGGGCCCCACACTTGAAGTCAATATGAAATAATAAGGGTAATAAATGCAAAGAGCAAAGGAGAACAAAAAGATATTATTTCGGTGGCGTTTGGCGTAACAGGTAGGATCTAGGCCACGAGAGTTGTCGATGCGTTTGCTAGTCTAGCAACTAAGTTCTAACCTGGTTAGTGCATGGCTCGATAGTAAAATGGAAAAATTCCTAAATTGCTCTAAGTGCCAAGTGCTCTGAAAAACTCTCCCTTGCTCCTGCCTTAGCTCTCCTTATATACTCCCTCTAGGTCGGTTTGCCTCTCTTTTGGGCGGATTAAATACTTAAGGCGAGCTTTTCCATTTTGATCATCCTTCATGATTATCCTTGGAAACTTGACATTTATCATTTCCTGCAAATAAAATTGACCGTCATACCAGCCGTGGGCAATCTTATTCTAAAATCGTGGTGGGCTCGTTCATCCGTAATCTAGGCATACGGGCGTTTGGGATGGGCATTTTATGATTCTTCTGAAACAACCGTTGGTTTTCGAAAGGATCCCAACTCCTCGTATAGTCAAGGCTGGTGTTCAAGCTGACCATAGCCGTTTTATACATCAGGCAAGAATCTGTTTCGGCGACCAAGTCTTTTATAACTTTTACGAAGTTTTCTTGATAATCTAAGTGAGATGAAAGATGGGTATTGTTTCCATGGACCTGAGGACCGTATTACGAACTTTAGACCAAGATGCATGGTTGCGTGATAGGACCAGGTTTGGAATGGTCGTGAAGGGTCAGTCCTAGCCGTTGGCAGCGGACCCGTGTTAGCGATTCTTCGCCAGGGCGAGCAGACTTCGGTGTTCGTCCGACCCGTTCGGCTATCCGTTTTCGGTTTTGAAGGTTGACGAGATTTGGTTTTCGGAGATTTTTAGGCATCTATCGGTCGTGACCAATTTTGACCCAACACAATGCAAGATAAAGAGATGAAGGGTTGATATCTGAAGAGAAGAGTTTGGGAGTGCTTGGGAGTGTTTGGGTCAACCAGTCCATACAGGCCGTACATAACTGAGTCGACCAAACCTCGACCAAGACTTCGACCAGAAGTAACCGGGTAATTCTTTAGATGAAAAGGAGCTTGAGGTCTTTACTATCTGATCCAACCGTTGGAAGAAGAAGGAAGAGCACATGACAGCCTTGACCAGCTGGAAAGTGCAGCGCGTGTGGCCTCTCTCATTGGCGAGTTTGAAATAGGTGCTCCTCCTTCCTTTGACTTCACATTCTTCTCTTATCCTCTTTAGACCTGAAAGCCTGTGTAATCTGGTACTATATATATGTAAACTCTCTCATTAATAAGATTAAGCAAGTTTGAGTCTCTTATGTCTCTCTCTTAAACATGGTTCCTCATTAGTCTCTAATCTTGTTTGCTTGCTTAAATCTCTTCTAATCTCTACTAAATCTTCTTATTCTCTTCATTTTGTCTCATAATCACTAAAGATTATACTTGGATGTTCTTTGAGAGAGCCTCTCCTTTCGATCGTGCCTGTCTTGCTTGGTCACCTTTTGGTCTGTTTCAGGAATGCCGGCGACTGCGGCGTCTTCTTCCCATTTTACCTGAGCAGGCTCGGGATAGCACATCTTCCATGGTCTTGCACTGATACATGGTCTGTTCCTTGTAGGGTCATTGTGCGGGAGAGGCCTCTATGGCCGGATATTGCAGTGGGTTACACCGGGGTTGTCCCCTTCTTCGATTGAGGCGTGCTATGTAGCTTAGCAATGATTCGGTCAGGCATTGGCGAATCTCATAGAGGCAGTCAAAGTTTTCTCCAGGTTCCTGCTACTTTCATGAAGTGCTGAACAAGTTGCTGAGAGTCGCGAAGAGGATATGTACCTGATAGGTAGGTTGATGTACCATTGCAAGGCAGGTCCACCAGTTGAACCGAACCCTTGCACATCATGGCCTCCGCGATTCTCTGGGAGTGCTATGGCGAGCATCTTCTGCTTGTACTGGCGATGTAGTGCGTCGGATCTTCGTGCCGTCTTACATCTTTATGTTGTGGAAGGAAAATTTTCACCGGCATCTCGATCAGTGTGATCGTCTGCAAAGGAGTATCGCGCAGGAGTTGGGTCCATGATGTCTTGCATATTTACATGTTTTAGCATTCATATCTTATGCATTTTGATCATATAATTTAGGGATTAGGCATCATTAGGATCCATTTGCATTCATTTGTCCTTATCAGGTGTTGGAGCATGCTTTGGTGTGATTTGAGGTGTTTGGGAGTCTTATGGCCCAAAAAGAGGTGAAGAATCAAGTTTGGCCATGAAATGAGAAGTCAACCAATGATCTGGTCGAGACAAAGATGAGCATGGACGGAGGCCTTAGAAATGTCTTCTGTTGCTAAGATTTTGTGGATACACAGAAAATTAAGTTAGCTTTCAATGGAAGTGGTTTCAAGTCATTTAGAGCTGTATTGGAGAAGTTATGATCAGTTTACTAGAAGCACATCAAGCTGCGGGAAGACTGGTCGGGTACAGCCACCGGTCGGGAGCTGGACGAGGCTGGCGGGAAGATTCGACCGGGTTGGACCTGCTGCTCTGCAGACAAAAATCACCCTGTCTTCCTATTGGTTTGAAGCCTAATTGACCACAGGGACCTTTTAGTATTTTTCTATGATGTTTTAGGGCTTAAGCCTTGTATAAATACTCTTATATCTCCCAATTTGGGATTTGTCTCTTTTCTCTCAAAAACACTTTTGGATCTTGAATAAAGTTTGGATCTTGGATCCTTTTCTTCTTTATTCTTGTGTTCTTGAGCATCTGTTGCTCTCTCATGGTTAAACTTGAATTCATCATGGGTTTAAGGAAATCATGTCTATTAGAGTAGATCATCTTAGGGTTCATGGGCTTGGGAGATTTAGGGTGATTAAGTGTAGATCTAAGGTGTTTTAGTAGATCTATCTTTTCCCTTGATTGAGTGTTCTTATTGCTATTTTGGAGTTGGCCTCTTCAAAATAGAGCTATAGGCATTTCATGCCCGAAAGTGTTCTATGAAATGCGAACCAACTCTTCAATGCATTTAACATTCTTTACCAAAGATTTGTTGTTAAAGGTATTAAGATAGCTAATAGATTTGTTCTTAATGATTGCTTTCATATTATTCAACCTAAGAGATTAGATGCTTGAGATATGTTAGTGAATGAGCATTCATACAGAGATAGAGCTTGCTTAGGATTGTGTAGGCTTAAGGTTGATAGATTAAATGTTGCTGCCACCTTTATATTGAAGCTTGATAACCCAAGGTCAATTCCCTTGCCCATGAGTCCTATTGCTTCATATTGAAAGAGATTATTACTTTATTGCATTTTAGTTTAGTTTTAATTCATTTCCTCCACTCTATTAATTGCACTTAGATTAAGCATAGACTTGCATTCCTTTGCATTGAAATCACCTAGGATTGGTTCGACAATCTTTTATACTACATCATTTGATTTGGACCCTTGAAAAGTCCATCATCAGTCCACTATTTCAATTTGGGAAGCCACTCCAAGTCTCTCTACCATAGACAGGATGGCATCAAATTTTGGAGAACATCTGCTCGAGATAGGATCTCATGGAGGACCTTGTTGTGGTTGCTTCCTCTGGCACTTCCATATGGACTCAGCTCGAGTCACTTTCTTCAGTTATGGATCTAGGTATCTCTGGCCTCCTCCTGGTTTGCCCGTTTCTGTTAGCGCCATTTGTGGATGAGTGCGTCTCCCCAAAGTTAGGTGTCTCCAAGGTGGCATAGGCGGATTCGAGTTGAGCGGCGGCTTCTTGTTGCTAGCCGTTTAAGAGCTTGGTTTTGTCTCGGAGAAAGGTTCCGGCCTCGATCTGGTCGAGCTTCTCCTTGATTGCTCCAGCCATTTGGAGTGTTAAGTCAGTTTGTCTTTCAAACTCTAAACTTCGAGGGATCTCGGGGTTCTCAGCGGCATCTTCTCAAGCTTTGTGTAGCTTCGGTTACTTGGCTTTGTATGCTGGCTAGCTGCCTCTAGAGCTCAGCTTCTCTCGGAGTTGATTCTGGTAACTCGTCTTTCTCCTCCACCTCTATTGTCACGTAGTTGGGATTACTCCCTCCGTAGGATCTTCTAAGTACTAGGAGATGGATGAGCCTGGTAATTAGATTTGTTGAGAGTTCAGAAATTTAAGTGTAAGAGGCGTCTTATTAGATAAATGAGTAGGGACTACAATGTTTTGTGTATAAACTCTTGTTACAGCCTACAGCTCTAATCTCCAAGTCAAAAGTGTCGATCCCTTGCTTTAGGGTTTAGGTCCCCTTTATATAGTAAGCCTTGGAGTGGATGGGGTCGGTTTAGGCAGAAAATCTTCCATATTAGGAAATATGGAAGGTTCTTCCTGTCGGAAGTTTTCCATTTTCGGGGAGGATCTGTCGCGGGGTTGGACCTGGAACCGTTTCTAGCAGGAACACTGGGGGCGGTGTCCTGTCGGGGCGGTGTCCTGTCGAGTGGGAGAAATCTAATACCTGAGTATTTTCCCAACACCCAGTGTATATCCAGTCAGAGTTTTGGTAAGAACATAAATCTTAAGTACTCAATTTAACAAGTTAGAACGATATACCTTGCCGAAGTCAAAGTCGATCGATGGAATGAAGTGAATGTCGGTCGTTGTTTCTGATAGAAGGTTGATCGATATTGACCTGGTCTCGTCTGTCAATATTCGGGGCAATCTTCTACTCGGGTCTTCTTTTGACATGTAATAAAGTTTAAACGAAAATCAGTAAAACTTAAAATAAAACTAAGTTAAATTACCTAATAGTTGCCTCCCACTCAGCGCGTTGTTATAGTCATTTAGCTTGACTTTGGATGTGTTTTGGCTAGTATGGATGAAAGTGAATACTTTTTGGGAAACAAGTGTCTACTTCTTCATTGATCTTCTGAAACATGTACCAATGAAGCTTCTTATGGCTTCTTCTCCTCTGGTACATTGATTGTTTAGTATATTCTTAGCAACCTCCCTTTATGCATCCTCTTCTGAATATGTCAATGCTGTCCTGATCGTTCCAAGCCTGGCATATGTGTACTCTGATATATCATTCAATTCGGTTGATATCATCTTTCATCAAGTCTTGAGAAAAATTAATCTCATCAAGCTTGTCATGTAACAGCTTTGTGGGAACCGAAATTCACACCGTCGATTTTAACGAATAAAATGGAGGAAAGTCAAGCAAGCCCAACTTTCCTGAAGGTCGGATTCTCGTAATCACGAAGTCGAAAAAGCAGATAGCAAAATAGAGATGAAAGAATTAAGCTCTAAGGCGTTTTATTGATCAAATAATATGAATACAAGATTTCTCTGAAAAGAAGATATGCTAACAAGATAAAAATAGAACAAGAGGCAGCACAAGCGTTTTCAGGATGGCCTTGCTAGTCGCCACCTAAGTTCTAAGTTCTCTAAGCTAACAGAAGTTCTCTAGGTCGGTGGCCTTTTGCCTTTGGGCCGAGTTTATCTCTTTTGGAAATATTCCATTTTTATCGATATTCAAAATTATTCCTGAACTTTTACATTTATCTTTGAAAACTTAACATTTATCCTTTTTCGTGAGATATGATAAACCGTCATAATCTCTTTGGGCTTGAATTCCTTCTTGAATCGTAGATGGGCCTCGAACGCGTTTGGATCCTTGCGGGCCATTTTAGGCAGCGGACGTTTACACATTTCTCAGAAAGATCTTACGTTTCCATAAAAAGATTCATTATAGCTGAGGAACTGATATTGAGCGACCCTCCTGTTTTATACGATTGATTTTAATCGAGAAAACAATCCTTCACGGTTTTAGTCGTAAAAATCGATAATAACTCAATCAAGACGAAACTAGAGTACTTGGGTCCTTGGCGGATGACCATACGGAGACGCGGAGTTGATACAAGTCGGACTGCCGGGATGGGACTGTCCTCGCCCTTGGGTGAGTTGACCGAGACACAGGTATCCTGCGCCCTTGGCGTGACCTCAGATGGAGTAGTCCTGCCCTTGGGAGAGGTTACCTCGGGCGGGTCTTGCTGCCCTTGGGCAAGGTGGCCTTAGGCTAGGTATCCTGCGCCCTTGGCGGTTACTGACTTACTGCAGGTGTCCTCGCCCTTGGGCGAGGTGACCATGACAGGTCGATCGCCCTTGGTGGCAACTTCGTGTCCTGTCCTTGGTGACCCGGGCGGGTCATCCTGCGCCCTCGGGCGAGTGGCCTGTTCGGGTGTCCTCCTTGGGCGAGGTGACCTTGGACGAGTCGTCCTGCGCCCTTGGGCGAGGTGACCTTGACGGTGTCGTCCTGCCGCTTGGGCAAATGGCCTTGGCTGGTGTCCTGCCCTTGGGCGAGTGGCCTAACCAGCTCTTGAACCTTCGATCTTCTTCATTTGAGTGAATTCTTTGTACAGAATTTGTAGGGCGATGATCATAACCGTTGATTTGAGACAACCGTTTTGACCCCAATAGTTAGCCCCAACCTGCAAGCTTCGGATATGGTTTTGCGGGCGAATGAAGTGTTTTTAATCAGAATTTTCGGTTAAGAATATGCTCTCTCGCAGATTGTTATTTGAGATTATTTTATTGCGGAAATCCCGTCGTCACCTCCCTTGTTCTCTCGGCAAAATGTCTTCCTCTCAAAGCGAAAGAAGAACTCTGGCGTTGAGATGGGTGAGGCCAGTCGACTTGCCAAACTTGGCTGTTCGATGCCACCCTGTCCTGCGCTGGATTCCTTTCCTTTAAGCACAAGTTATCTTGACGCAGTGCCGTGAAGGAGTCGAGCCAAACTCATGCTGAAGCATCGGCGTTCCTTCTTCGTTGGCGTTCTGGCTTCTGCCGCCAGTCCCAGTCCCCATGTGGTGCTGCCTTCTGTAGGGCGAGATGCCACATCTGAGTAAGCACTGGATGTCTGGTTCATCCCTCAGGTTCCTCCACTATGCGATTGTCATCGCCGAAAAGAGGAAGCTGGCGTCTATGCCTCCGCCTCAGGACAAGAGAACCGTCTTGGCGCTTCCGCAGTTTTGTATACTGTTTCCCAAAGGTATTAAAGGACCGTGCAGCGACGAGGTGGTAAAGGAGGAGATGTACCAAGGCGAGGAAGGCGAGCCTTGGGACTATTGTCATGGCCGTGTCGGGCCAAGGTCTGTTTGCGAATATGATTCCTTAACAAGCGACTTTCCTTTGCAGTTATCCTTACTTTTCTCATGTGGACAGTTTGTATCGTTGATCGATGGGATGATCAGCAACTGTGGATCAGAGGTTGAGCGTTTGACAAAGGAGCTAGCCTTATCACGAAATGTTGGCGCGCGAGGCTATGCTAAAGACCATTGAGGAACTCACGGCGAAGCGTCTCAGCTCAAAGTCTGAATCAGCGATCTTGGCGAGACCTGGGGGCTGTGAGTTCGTTGCTCAAGATAAAGAAGGAGAAGAGACCAAAGCTTACGAAGTTCGTCATGCCAACGACAGATCCGAGTCAAGAGAATCAAGGCTCGTGAGCTGGTGGAGACCACTAGAATGGCTGTTTTATTCGAGTCTCTAATGGCTGTCCGTAACAAGGACTTGGCCTTGGCGGGTATCGAGTGGCGAAATCCAGCTGTTCAGGGTGATGAGGCCCTGAAGAAGCTAGGCTGTCATCTTATGCGGAAGAGTTGATGGCTTCGAAGGGAATTTGATTCGATCTAGCCGGCCTGAAGTCGCGGCGAACCTTTACGCCCGTGTTGGGTGATCGAGTGGGACAAGGTAGCATGGTCGAGCGGCGAAGCGTCGCGGACAAGGTAGGTGGCGGCGCGGTCGGAAGCGAAGGTGATGTTGTTGAGAAGCGAAGGTGTTTGGTCTAGTTACGATGAGTCGAGGATGAGGTGGTTCTGCGAGGTACCTAGGGTAACAATCCTTCGGGGATTTTGTGTTTCTTTTGGCCGTTATGAGGCCATGATGCATGTTCAGGACTGGCCGTTGGTGGCTTTGAATCCCTGCCCTTTTAGGGCTTCTTTTCTTTAAAACTTTTGGCTCAATCTATAAAATTTTCAGTTATTTTATAAACTAAGAGACTTCAGTTTATTGAAGTTATAGGGAAGGTGTGAGTTTTCGTCTCATTCCTCCCCAGGGCGATCACCGTACCTAACGTTCATACAATGCGAGTTGTTGCAGTTCAGTGTTCTATGCAAGGCTGGGAACGTGAACTTAAGTGAAGAGACAAATTTTGGGATCTCGTGTCGAGTGTTGATACTATGCCTATGAGATGTCCAGATCCAGCATGGCTGGGTTTGAGGCAAGACTGAGTTTACTCTGGACTAAGGCTTTGCGATGATAAGTCGGCTTCGTTTTCCTTTTGCGATTTTAACCTAATTTGTACGATTTAAAGTCCATGGTTATCGGCTTATCGACTTGTCTTGAGTGAATCGAGCTACTTCAAAGGCTGTTTGGAGGTGCTAACCAAAATTTTGGATTTCTTGTATGGCTATTTATGTTTGTTGTCGGATGTAAGAGAGCCTATCCTTTGAGGCGGCTAATGTCTATTTGGACATAGGAGTTCGTTTGTTGTGGTCAGCAACAACGAAATAATACCATTTTAGAGGCATGTTACCGTTTTTAGGCGTCGGGGTTTCTGTTAAGTTTTGGCAGTAAAAATATTTATTGAACCGTAGCGATGTCTGCAGTGCTAAAGTTGTATTTTCTTATGCGCATTCTGTTTGCGGCTTTAGGCAATTAATTGTTTCGATCGAAATCTTCTTTGAAAGTGTCCAAGAATTTTGCCGCTTTGCTGCGGTAGCTATCTTCTTTTCTAAAGCGTTGTAGGCAAATGTTGGATTTCCGTCGTAGCCATTAGTAGTGATTTGCCATAAGAATTGGCGATAATTATAAGACCCAGGTTTGGTAAAAGTTTCAAAATGTCGAATCTTTGAAAGTTTGGGAGTATACATACCAACCCCCTTTTGAGTGGGATAGCTGAACTCACTGGTTTGCGAGGCCTCACGTACCCTTTTGGGGATCAAGCCATCGTAGTTCTTTACTTTCCATGTCGCGATTAGTGGTAGTATTTCTTAAGGTGCATTGCGTTCCAGGATCTTTACACCTTGCATGTTTGAGATTTGGTATGAACCTGGTGGACCACCTTTATGACCTTATGCGGTCCTTCGGTTTGCTCCCAGCTTTCCTGCGTTTAGTTCAGCGTGTCTTGGAAGACTTTCGTAGAACCAGATCGTCTTCTTTGAACCTGCAATGGCACCGACAGGGTTGTAATACTTGGCGGCGTGCTGGTAATTTTGAATTTCGATGGCGACTGGTATCGCGTTAGTTGATAAGATCAAGATCGTCCAGCAGCACCGCATTGTTGAGATCTTCTGCCGAGGAGGAATCTTCTCCACTAAATTCTACTTCCGTTGGAATCGTGCACTCTGTCAGTAAATGAGGCGAAGGTTTCTCGTAGCCCATCTTTGGAGTCGCGATGGGACGAGGACTCCTTCGTGTTCATCTGCCCATCGTCCCTTTTGGCTTCTAATGGCTTTTTTATCTATGGGGCGGTCTTATTAATAGTCGGCCTGGCGTTACATTGCGGATATCAGGAGTTGACTTGTTGCATTATTTTTCACTAACTTGCAGAATGCCTCGAACCAGTAGAGATGAATTGAGATCCGTTGTCCGATACGATTTGTAAGGGACCCCATGTCTGGTGATAATATTCTTCCATATGAAGTTCTCGACTTGGGCGTATTTGATACTTGCGTAGGTTCTGCCTCTACCACTTTGAGAAGAAATCCGTGAGGACCAAAGGCGCTTCTGCTTTGAGTTGTGTAAAGGTCCGGCGATATCCATAGACCATCGCATGAAGGGATATGGAGATGAGATGGATGAGAGGACCTCTGCAGGTTGATGAATCATTGGCGCGTGACTTTGGCATTTTAGCATTTTCGTGAATTTCTAGCATTCTTTGACCATAGTGACCAGTAATAACCGTGGCGTTTTATTTTGACTGCGGTGACCTTCCACGGTGATTTCCACATGACCCTGGTGAACCTCTTCCATAACTTTCCTCGCTTTTCTCCTTCCACGCCGTGGCAGGGCTAGAAATCTCCATTTATAGATCTCCCCCTCTATCGTGGCGTGTCCTTGGCTTGAGTCTTTACCTTCGAGCACTTTTCAGTAGCGTTCCGTCGGCGATATAAGCTCGAATCGGTTCCAGTAGGTTGTTACAGCCATATTCCGACTGATCCACGTTTTCTTCTGTCTTTTTGATTTCCCCAGCATCCTCAATCTGCCTAATCAGATTGGCGACTATTGGCGGTCGATGCTCGGATGTTCTCTGAACTCAATAGGGATTATTCTCTTAAGTCCGGGATCCGAGCTCGGCGAGTGCAACCAAACCGTCTGCGAATTGATAGAATTGATTGAATTGATTGAAGCCTTGGTAGGTCTTGGGCGAGTTTCAGATATCGTCCATTCTCTCGTCCCTTGCCGTAGTCTCCGCTGTACTGATTTGCGACCAGCTGAGAATGGCAGTAAGCATGGATGTTGGATTTTCAGTCCGTGGGCTAGTCGTAAGCCTGCAACGGTGCCTCATATTCTGCCTCATTGTATGGCCGTGAAAGTCCAATCGGGCGATTGTTCCAAGATCTCCGGTTGGCGAGTTGAGCTGAATCCTATCGGATCCTTGTTTGGATGATGACCCGTCGGCGTGAAGGTCAAGTCAAATTTGGCTCCTTGTTCGTCATATCTCCTGCGGGTAATTCTACCAGGAAGTCTACCAGCACCTGAGACTTGGCAAAGTCCTTAGGTGGTATTGGCGTCATATTCAATTAGTTCGACCACCCATTTCTCAAGTCTGCCACTGGCTCGGGCTGTGCAGAATCGTCGCGGGGAAAGTGGTAAGGATTACTACGGTGTGGGATTAGAAATACGGCCTGAGTTTTCTTGCAGATGTTACAACGGCAAATGCTAATTTTTCCATCAGTGGGTACCGCGTTTTGGCGTCTAGCAACGTTTTACTTATGTAGAAGATTGGTTTCTGATCACCGCTCTTCCTGATCAGAGCGCTTCTTTGTTGTTGTTGAAACCACGATGTACAGAAGCAGAGGTTCTCTCTCACTGTTTGGCAGAACCAGAGGCCAGGTAATGTTTCAATTGGAAAGCCTTCTCGCATTCTTCTGACCATTCAAACTTTTGTTCCATTTTAGCGTATGGTAGAGATGGTAGGCACTTGTCCGTTGGCGAGGTGAAGCGATTCAGAGCTGCGACCCTTCGTTTAGCCTTTGAACTTCTCGTTTGTCTTTGGGAGGCCATCTCTATTAGTGCGTTAATATGTTTAGGGTTAGCCTCGATCGCGACCGCGTGACAAGGTAGCAAAGAAACTCTCCGATGCTCTGTGAACCTGCATTTTGCGGGATCAGCTTCATGTTATCAGGTTTAATCTTGAGAAGCATTCCTCCAAGTGGGACCGTGATAATATTCTTTAGGGATTTTGAGCATATCATCAATGTATACTTCCATAGTCTTTCGAGCTGCTTTCGAAACATACAATTTACAAGTCATTGGTAAGTGAAGCCTGCGTTCTTGAGGCCAAGCGGCATTATTTTTGGAGAAAGTTTTGGGTTTGTCCGTAAGGCCAATCGGCGGGCATATATATATATATATATATATTTTTAAAGTGGGAAGGACTGTGTGTTGGATAATACCTTTTGAGGAATTTTGCGGCGTCTGTGATATCACTCAAATTACCCAAAGGGTGACTTTACTCTCTCAAATAAGAGGTTCAGTTGTAGTACTTAGGGATAATCCACGAGCTAGTGTACAAATAAGATGCAATCTTAGTGACTATGCTAGGTTGAAAATGGTTCAAAGTAAATTGCAGGTTTGTTGAGTAATGGTAAGATTACTCAGTTGAAGGTTTTGTTTTAAGGCGGTAAAGAAAAGTAGTTAGATTCAGGTAGGTATTAGAATTCAGGATTATAAATACTAAATCTTAACAAGTTGCTTGCATGATATGTCAGAGCTCAACACTATTAAATGAATCCATCAACTCTGTATTTAGACCATCTATTACTTAGATGCTAAATGGTGTTTGTAACTATATAGCCGGCCAGTATCGATCGATTATTCGATTGGAATATCGACCGATACACCTCTAGCTCGTCGATCGATTACTACATAGGTGTATCGATAGATTAGGCTCTAAGCGGACATTGTGCGAGTTGATACAATGCTCACCATGATCTTAGATTAGCTTGCATGTCTCAAGAGGGTCATAGCATGTTTATGATGTTGTAGAATTGTATTGAATGAGTAATACAATCCAAGTTCATGTTCTCGTAGCTAAGCTATAAAAGCATTAGTGAACAATCCTAACAATAAATATCACAACTATAGCAGATATAGGCTGGGGTATATCATATTTAAACCCTAAATCTAACAAATGAATTTACTAGACATGGCTAAGTAATTCATAGCAACAAGGTAATAATAGGAGTTCATAGATCTATTAGGGGTGACTTAGGTTCCAATCACAAATCTCTTTGGATCTCTCCTCAGATCAGAATCTATAACCTTTGTTAAAAGAAACAAGTAAAGAACTGAATAGAAATTTATTGAGAACTTGCAAAGTAATGAAAACGAGTAAAAGAAATGAGTAGAAGACTTGTATAAAGCTTGTAAAACTCTCTATGCCAAAACACTTAGGCACAAATAAATATGAGTTCATTAGGTTAAAAACTCGTCAGGGGCAATCATGTAAAATGTGATGTCTTGGGCTTCAAGTTCGGCCAGGTCCAACTTGTCTTCTGCGCTCGATATCGATCGATAGTACAGGGTGTACATCGATCGATTATGATCTCGATGTATCGCCGGCTAATGTGTGTCGTCGATAGCACAGGTGTGTATCGATCATGTGTAACTCTGGATGTCGACCTCTGGTCTTGATCACGGGTGAACTCTTCTTTGCTCCCAAAAGGCACCTAAAACATCACTTTTCTCCAAAATGCTCCTGAGCCTGAAAACATACCTAATAGACTCCAAAACATAAATAATAGTAGTAAAAACACTTATATACCATGGGTAAAAACGAGTAAAATCCATGGTATATCATCTTCCTGAAGATATGTCCTTGAGATGGTTCACGATCTTCGTTTTTAGAAGATATATTTTTCTTGGTCTTGCTTGACCGCTAGTTCGTATGAATTATCGTTTAGTTTTCACCCCCTGCTTGGATGGATATGCATTTTCGTAAACCCTTGTTCCGGGCGATCTCAGATTATTACGGCTTATTGCAAGTGAATCGTGAGACAAGAAGAAAAATTTTGAAAAGTTTGAAATATCGGTACATGCATGGATATTTCGGACTTGGCGGGAGTATAGGAGCATAAATGCCCACTCCCCTTTTAATGAGGATAGCTGAACTTGTCGATAAGACAAGCTGCCTAAGTACCTCTTTAGAGGATCAAGCCATCTCATAGTTCTGCTCGTTGTTGCGGGCGTTCCTACTCGCTGGATTGGACCGTTCCTGTTACTTGACGTTGAGGCTTTAATTGGAGTCAGAGGTGGTTTGTGAGTCAGGTTTTCAGCTGGTGACGGGACCTCGGGGACTGCGTCGCTGTCCGTCGTTGCTGGTGAACATTCGAATCACTTTTATAGGGTTCTCGGGAATACTCGAGTCTTGCGGCTTCGCCGGGCTGACCATGGGTTTGTTGAAGTTTGTAAAGTTGTTTGTGCTTTCGGCCGAAGCGAGCTGGCGGCATCCCCAAGGC
>JAEACV010000840.1:0-39752 GCA_016432835.1 Brassica nigra
TTTCAACCGGAAGAATCTGAGAGAGCTTCAATGAGGGCATGAGAGAGGTTCAGGAGCTCTGGTCTCACTGCCCTACATCATGGTTTCAGCAAGGAGGTTTGCTTATACCTCAGAGAATACTCGCAATTTTGCAGAAACAGGAAGCGATCTGCCAGCAATGGTTTTCTTGGGAAGAACTGAGGGAAGAGGTAGAGGAACGGAGAACATGGCCAAGTGACTCAGTCTACATTGATGAGCATCATATTGTAAAACGAAGTGATGATCAGCGGACAAAGAAAGAGCAAATCCTTGCAAGAGAATATGGATTTGCTTCTTTCAACAAAGCTAAACAGGAAGGAAGATGAACTTTGTTGGGGTCAAAATCGGTCAATGGCGAAATCGTCACCCGAAAATCCTCGAAAGAAAAGCCAACAGCGATCAAATCCAAGAAGAATTAGGTCGCCGATAAAACTCACGGAAGGCCGTCCACTCCATCTTCGGCCAGCGGCGAGTCCTGGCGCCCGTCCATGCGATGTCTCATGATCTCGGGCAATGACAGCATCTTGGTCCCTTGAAACCCATGTCTGGATTGTCGAGATCTACAATGAGTCTTCGTAAAACCTTCGATTGTTTAAAAGATTCATCTTTAACATATCAAAACTTCGGAGCCATTGCTCTCATCCGCGCGGCGGAAAATCTGTAGATCTAAGTCCATCTCAAAATCCGATACTGCGGAATCTCGTTGGAAACAATTATCTGAGATCGACTAGAGACCCTCCCAAAACTCGAAAGATTTCCGCAAACAACGGCAGGAAAGATCGAACAAACCCAGACGGCAAGGCGACTGGCACCGGCAACGCAGCGGGATGCGGGCTGGCGCCCGGCGGCACACCTGGCGGCACCCGGCCACAAGCGTATGCCCGCGGGGCAGCGGGCCCTGGCAACCGGCGCACCAACACTGGCGCCCGGCGTACAGCGAAGAGCGAGCTGGCACAGCGGTGGCGGCCTGGCGCCGGCGCATGACCTGGCGCCCGGCACGCTAGCCGAACCTTAATGAGCTGGCCTAGCGCCAGCTTTCCGACCTGGCCGGTGGCAACTGGCGCCCGGCGGACACCACGGGGGCGAACAGCCTGGCAGCGGCACCATCAGCAGGCGGCGGCGGCGGCACCGCCCTGGCAGCGGCGGCACCGCAGCGGGGCGGCCTGGCGAAACGGCATCGCAGGCAATTACGGCCTGGCGTCGGTCCACGGCCCTCGTCCGGTCGTTCCTATCGTGCCGGTTCGATCCCATCTTAGCTTGTTCGGATCAATCTACGCAAGTTTGGTATGATATCCGGTTATCAACGCACTTCCTCGACTAAACAAGGTGAGGTTCCTTCGAAGCTGTCCTTCAAACTGTCACCGAAAAAGCGTACTTGATGGCAAAGCGGCCCATCGGATTTCGAAAGGATATATGGCGGTTTATCTTTATCCTCATAAGATAAATGTCAGGGTTTCCATAAAAGATAAATGTCAAGATTCCGAAATAAATGTCAAGATTCCCGATAAATGGGCCGAAAATGGAAAAAGCCGACTCAGCAAGATGGGCAGATCTAAGTATATGGAGAGAACTTTGAAAGCAGAAGCAAACCAGATCAAAACATTCAAGCACTTAGCGCAAGCGTTTAGCTTTCTTTTCTGTTTTTGTTGCGACTGCGACTCAACTAGGATAGACTTAGGCGGACTAAGCGACCTTTCGACAGCTCTTGTAGCTTATTTCACCTGTTGTTCCGCGCAAAAGCGAATTCAGAAATAAGATCTTTGCTCTCTTTTACGATTTTTACTTTCGACTTTTAATATCTATTCGATTGTTTGTGTGCGTTAGCGCGATATCGGGACCTTCAAGGAAGATCGGGTTATCGGTTTTCCTCCACAAATCTATCAAATTGGCGGTCGCGGTTCCCGGTTTGGTGAAGGAGGCACGGATCTATCTATCTACGCTACGCTTCGGTCGCCAGCAACGCCACCAGAGATCGGCCAGCTGAAGCGGGCGTCGATGCCATGAAGAAACGCTGAAGACCAGTCCTTTCATCCACAGTCCGCGCGCTGGCAGGCGAACTGTTTACCTCCCGAGGCGGGCGGAACAAGAACAAGCTGATAACCTGCATTCATAAAACAGTCGATACCTTAACTGCGAGGAGCAAGTTGCCTGGCGGATCCACCAAAGACGCGAGCGGCAGGAGATTCGACGGATCTCGAAGCGAGAAAAGATGCCCGAAGAGCACTCGAGGAAGCGGCTCGAAAGGACAGCAAGCGACCTGCGAACCTTCCACTCCGGCTGCGGGAAACAAGAAGCGGCGTCGGCGCGCTCGATCTAGTTATCAGCGACCGATCGGACCCTTCCGATGAAGAGCGCTGACATCCACCCAGGAGAACCGAAGCCAGTCCGCTCGGCGGCGGTATCGCCGATAGGCCCATGGCGAAGAGGAAGAAGAACTCTGCGGATGGAGCAGGAAGAACTTCGCGGAAGATCAAACTTCGGATCTATCGCGACCAGCGTCGACAGGTTGAACGCCCGGCAGCAATAGCGAGATCCATGATCTCCGTGAATCTCTCAAAGACCGTGGCTGAAGTGAAAGCGGTGAAATCGCCGATCCATCAGGCGACCAGTTCCCGAGATCGATAGACTTCACGAGGAAGCACGAGCGCCGTTCACCACTTTCGGATCGAAACGCATCTCAGACCAGGGGAAGATCAAAATCCGGTCTATGGCGATGCAGCGGATCCTAAATCACACCTGCAGTCCTTCCAGATCGCAATGGGTAGGTGCAAACTCCGAGCAGCGAGCGGGGCGCGGAGGTCGTGTCTTCTTAAATTGAGCACCTCAAAGGTGCTGCGCTCAGTGGTTCTCGGCTCAAAGGAACTCCATCGGAGGCTTCATGAACTGGCCTCGGCGTTTCTCAAACAGTACTCCATGTTCATGGATGAAGCGTCGGCGTGGATCTATGGAGTCTAGCTCAGAAGGAAGGCGAGTGGCTCCAGCGACTTCATCACGAAGGTTCAAGCTGGTGATGGCGAGTAGCGGGCATCAGCGACAATCATAATCGGCGCTGAGGAAAACTCTCTGGTACAAGTCAGTTCGAAGTGGATACTACTGGAAAACCGCGGACAATCAGGATACTCTCCACAAACAGCGGACTTCATCATCATGGAAGAGATGAAGCTTGTAAAAAGCAGGACCCGCGAGAAACCGGCGTCCAGAAGAAACCCTCTAAATCGACAAATCGTCCATCACGAAGGGAAGGCGTCCGGCGACATAACTTCGCCATCAACTTCGAACAAGGCAAAACCTCGGAAACACCTGGACCAGGAACCAATACAAGGATAACTCCTATTGCGAGTTCCACGAGACCGAGGTCACTCCAGCTGCGAACTGCAAGGTTCTGGCCGGCTGCCGCAAAACTCCTCACCGGCGAGCTATCAAAAGGTCAAAAGTATAAAGGACTTGCTCACGGACTCCGACGCCAAAGACTAACAAAACTGTCTCCGAACCGCTGACCGAAACCAATCAGGAAGCGGAAGAAGCCGGGGCGACCAAAGGGAACAACAGCGATGCGGAGGTAAACATGATCATCGGAGGATCACAGTTCTACCAAGACTCTGTCTCATCGATAAAAGCCTACGAGGCGAAAAGCGAGACCAGTTCAACTGGTTCCCGGACAGCGATGTTCCTAACCACAATGCGCTTTTCGAGGAACCGAATCGACAAACCTCACTGCGACCCTTTGGTAATCGACCTGGTCATCCAGGATCTGAAGTGACCCGCATTCGTCGATACTGGAAGCCGCGGTCAACGTCATCTTCAGCGACACCCTCACAGGATGAAGATCCCACGGGAAGTCGTCCAGAGCCAAAAGAAACCTTTGGCGGGGTTTTCGGTGTCACTACCATGACCCTCGGAAAATTAAACTCCGGTCATGGCAAAGGAAGTTACAAAGATCGTCGAGTTTGCAGTAGTCGACAACCCGACCATCTAGCGCCATCATGGGAACCTTGGATCAACTCCATGAAGGCAGTACCGTCCACATATCACCTCGGTATCAAGTTCCGACTCCGGCGGAACGCAGCCATCTGGGGTAGTCGAGAAGCGGTCGAGACTCTGTTACCTAGCGAGTTCAAACTGCGAAAAGATCCGGAGCGCCCTGCGGCAACCCGAAACGAGCAAAGGAATCACACAACATTCCGAAGACTTCGAAGAAAGATGATCCAGAATCATCTGAACGAGGCAACAATTCAAGGCGACGAAGCCTACGAATCCACCGCCCGTAGAAGCGGACAACTCGACCCGCACAAACCACTGATCCGACCAGCGATCGACGGACAGCGCCGCAGGGGAGTAAAAAGTCGCGGCAACTATCAGAACTTCTGAGATGGCTTGATCCTCGAAGAGGTGCGTGGGCAGCTTCGTCGAAACCGACGAGTTCAGCTATCCCCTCACCAAAAAGGGGACTGGGTCGTATATACTCATACTCCCACAAAAGCGAAAAATCCGCATATGTACTTTAACTTCTCGAAATTTTTAATAAAATTCTTTCTATCTTTCATGCTCCTTAAGCGCATCAGCGGCAGGAAAAACAAAAATCATATCTTCAAAGAAGCGAGGCGTCGCAACTTCTTAAAAGATAACAAAACTTCGTATTATCCATAAAAGACAGTCCACCAGCGACTAACTCCAGCCGTCGATTGGCCCGACGGACGCTCATAAGCGTTCCTCAATACAAAATGCGTAGTCAGACCTACAAGGTCCTCTTACATCCGACAAAGGATATCATAGCGTAGCTATACAAGAAACCAAAATTTTGGTTTAGCATCTCGGATAAACTCGAAGATAGCTCGATTCTTTTAACACAAGTCATATAAGCGGCGACTAGTCGCGGACTTTAAGCGAAAGAATCGGGAAGAAATCACTAACAGGCAAGCGAAAGCCGATCAGTCATCGCACAGCCTCAAAGCTGAGAGTAAACCTGAGTAAAACTCAGTCTTGCTGGATCTTGACATCTCACAGACATAGTATCGTATCGAGATCCCAAAACATGTCTCTTATAAACACACCTAAAACGCTCACTAAAGTAGCATACGGACCAGCGGCGAAAAGAGTTAGGATCACGAAGTGACTACTCGCATCCTTCCCTCTACACTTGGCGAAGTATAAATCAAAACAAAAGGCGAAATCTGCAAATTTTCATATTCATAAAAGCCGCAAAAGGCGGCGGGATTCAAAGCCACCAACGGCCAGTCCCAAAACATAAGAATGCAACCTCCAGCGATTCAGGGATAAAATTACTAAAACAGCCACGCCGGCCAAAAAATTCAATTCACAAAGGAAGTCAACATTGAGAATCCGGATCAGGAAATCCCAAATAAACTAGCAGGCTGGTCCACTTCCTCATTCACGCCTCGAGCATTCTCACCATCCTCGGCGTTTGCATCAGCTCCGGCCTCCACCGTATCCTCGAAACCTCGATAGGTTCCCATAGTGGACTCTCTTTCCCGGAGGAACCAAGGACTCAGCATGAGCACATTGGCCATGAAATCCTTCATTTCAGCAATCTCGGATCAAAGAAATCCGGGTTCGAGATTTGTAAAGGTTTACGACGAACCCGGCACTTTGCGGAAATCACCAACAAACTCCTGAGCTTCTTTAAAACACTGAAACTCAGCAGCAAGCGATTCGCCCGTCTTGCCACCTCGCTGCGACCATCCTTCTTCCTCTCCTTTCGCCCGTACGAGCCGAGCATGAAGCTCAGCTTGCCCGGCGTTCTGAGCCTTCACCTCTTGTCGAACGGAAAAGCTCTGCGCTCGCTTCTGTGGTCTTGAAGTTGGCAATCCTGGATTTGCGAAACTTCGAGTCAAGCGCTCGCTAAACACTCTTAGTCCCTGCATAAAACTCAAGATCAGCAAGCATGCTTATACAAATTTAAGCGCAAGGTTAAGAAGTTCGAAGGGCCAAACCTCGTTGACACGTTGGGGCCCGGCAAAAACCGTTGTTTCTCCTCATCCTCCAGCGACTTCGTCGAGTAGTAAACTCCGGAGGAAGGCCATCAAAGAAGTTGTTAGGTGGAAAACCACTGGCTCCGTCTTTTCGTTGGAGCAAAACTAGGTTTTCTCCCAGCGTGAAGGACTTTCAAGCCTTCCCCATCATTGATTTCCTTCCCCTTACGAGATCTCTGCTGCCTCCAGTGGGAGCGGTAACAGGTTGGCGTCATCACGACGGAACAGGACCTGGACCGATAAAGCTTAACCGCATCTCGGATCCGTTCGAGGTGAAGGATTTCAGAAAAACGTCCTTTGGCGAAGAAGATCTCTCTTAGCGAAGGCGTCACCAGGCAAATCGCTTGGTAGGGTTGTTCCCCTACAAAGCGAAAATTTTCAAAACTTCGCACTGAAAGGTGAGATAGACAACAGAGTTTTGGTCGTATTACCTCGGTTGAAGTTCCATGCTCGCGGAAATAGATGGAGGCAGCTCTCCTCGACAGACTTCGCCATCTATTTGAACAAAGAAGAAACGCTCCTGCCACGATTTGGGATTGAAGTAGTCCCCTGAATCACAGCCATATCCTTCTTAGGCAGCATGGAATAGTAACCGTCACTCCCGTCGGCCGAGTGCCCCAAAGACCCGAATCATCGGGACCAAGATCAATCCCGAGTTAAGTAGCTAGCAATCAATGCGTAAACCAACTCTCAAAAGGCAGGGCTGAGTTGGCTGATCGAATTGGCGGTGAAGCGCCTGAACAATGGCACCAGGAAGGAACCACATACGGCGATGCGTAAAAGCTTCGTAACATGTAAAGAAACCTTGCGGAGGATTCCGTGCACTCGTTACCAGCGGGAATCGAATTTGACTCCAGGAACCTGGTAAAAATCTCGAAGAACCTTGAGATATTGGCGAAACCAAGCTTCGGCGCAAAGGAGCACCGGGCTGCCTCAGAGGCCTCTCCGGAACAGGGATCTCTGGCAGTGTTGAGGCGAACCTACAAGAGCTTCGGTATCACGCATTCTTCTTTTCCTCCTCGACCGACTCCTCCTGCTTTACCGTTACATGGGCAGGAGAGTCATCCGAGGAAGAATGGGAAGAAGAGTTTCTCTTTGAAGATCTTGAAGACATTGTTCTTAAAGAGAGAGAAAGGATTCTTGAGAGAGAGAGTAAAAACCTTGTGATGAAGTAAGAATGAGATTTCTTACTCCATATAAAGGAGGTAAAATCACTATTTACCCGATTTTCGACAAGCGATTACGTCTCAACACCTTCCCACGGCTATACCGCAAGCTAGGATCCGACAGGCTTTACGGTTCCTAGCTAGCTGGGGGGCTAACTGTTGGGGTCAAAATCGGTCAATGACGAAATCGTCACCCGAAAATCCTCGAAAGAAAAGCCAAGCGACGATCAAATCCAAGCGAAGCGGTGCATTCGATAAAACTCGGAAGGCCGTCCACTCCCATCTGGCGTAGCGGCGGGGTCCTCAGCCGTCCATGCGATCGTCTCATGATCTCGGGCAATGACAGCATCTTGGTCCCATGAAACCCATGTCTGGATTGTCCGAGAATCTTCTAGTAAAACCTTCCGATTGTTTAAAAGATTCATCTTTTAACATATCTAAAACTCGAACCACATTGCTCTCATCCTCGACGGCGGAAAATCTGCAGATCTAAGTCCATCTCAAAATCCCGATACTCGCGGAATCTCGTTGGAAACAATTATCTCGAGATCTACGACTGAGACCCTCCAAAACTCAACAGATTTCCGCAAAACAAGCGAGGGAAAGATCGAACAAACCAGAGGCGGCAAAGGCGGCCTGGCACCAGCAACGCCCGGACGGGCTGGCGCCCGGCGGCACGGGGCAGCGGGCTGGCCTGGCGCCGGCACCGACCTGGCGCCCGGCGGCAGCGGGGCCTTGAACTGGCCCAGCGGCGGCACAGCGGGGAGCCTGAGCTGGCCTGGCCGGCGGCACCGACCTGGCGCCGGCGGCACCGGCCTGGCGCGGCGCAGCGAGATGCGAACTGGCCTGGCGCCAGCGGCACCGGCCTGGCGCCAGCGTACGGGCTAATGCTTCGGCAACAGCCGCGCCACAAGCGCCCGGCTGACGCGGGGCAGGCGCTGGCAACGTCAGCGGCAACAACCTGGCGCCCGGCGCCAGCGGAAGACCAGCGATTGCCTGGCGCCAGCGTAGACCTGGCGGCGGGCGGGGCCTGGATAATGGCGCCGGCGGCGACTGGCGCCGCGGCTGGCGCAAGGGTTTACTAGCGCCCGGCGGCACGACCTGGCGGCGGCCAGCCAGGCCTGAGCTGGCCTAGCCGGCGGCACTCCGGCCTGGCGGCAGCCAGGCAGCGGGCTGGCCTGGCGCCCGGCTGACCGCGAAGTACCCAGCAGGCCTGGCTGGCCTGGCGCCAGCGGCACCAAATCCGCAGCGGGCGGCCTGGCGCCCGGCGGCACCGGCCTGGCGCCGGCGGCACCGTCACGGGCGGCCTGGAGCAGCGGCACCGGCCTGGCGCGGCGGCACCGTCGCGAATTACCTGGCGTCGTCCACGGCCCTCGTCGGTCTCGTTCCATCGTGCCGGTTCGATCCCATCTCAACTTGTTCCGGATCAATCTACGCCAAGTTTGGTATGATCACGGTTACTCTAGAGCGCCACTTCCTCGACTAAACAAGGGTGAGGTTCCCGAAACACGAAACCTTCAAAGACTGTCCTTCGAAAAACCGTAAAAGCGCCTAAGCGGTAGCGTGGCCAAAGCGTACGTCACGATTCTCCGAAAGGAAGGATAACTATGACGGTTTATCTTTATCCTCACATAAGAGATAAATGTCAAGTTTCCATAAGAGATAAATATCAAGTTTCCAGAAGATAAATGTCAAGATTTCCGAAGATAAATGTCAAGTTTCCCGATAAACACAAAGATGGACGAAAATGGAAAAAGCCGACTCAGCCCGCGAAGATGAAGTCTCTAAGAGGAGTATATAGGAGGGCTATGAGCAAGAAGCAAACCAGATCAAAACTTTCAAGCACTTAGCACTTAGAGCGTTTTAGCTTTCTTTTTCTGTTTTTGTTAGCGAGCTGCGACTCAACTAGGTTAGATCTAGGCGGCCGGACTAGCGGACCTTTCGACAGCTCTTGTAGCTTATTTCTTACCCGTTGTTCACGCTCAAAACGCGAATTCAGAAATAAGATCTTTTTCCGCTCTACTTTACGATTTTTACTTTTCGACTTTAATATCTATTCGATTGTTTCGTGTGCGGCCCAGCAGATATCCGGGACCTTCAAGGAAGATCGGGTTAACTCGGTTTTCCTCCACAAATCTTTATCAGAAATTGACGGTGCGAATTTCGGTTCCCACAAACTTTGTGGGTGGTCCTAGACAAGAGGTTTCTCCTGAGGTCAATGAGGTTGATGGTTTGGAAGGCCAAGAAGAACTATGCTTCATCAACAACAATGGTACTTGGTACAAGAAGGAACCTAACTTTCAGTACAACAACTACCAGCAAAGGTCTTATTCTAACAACCAGTAAGGAGGATACCAGCCCAAGCAAAACACTCAGCAAGGGAGCTATCAGCCTAGGCAAAACATCCCTCCTGGTTTCAGCAATCAGGGCAATCAGTCTACTCAAGCTCAAGGCAGTTCTTCATAGGCTCCAGCTTCAGATACAAGTGTGGATGCAATGTTCAAGAAACTCTTGGATTTTAAGGCAAAGAATGAGAAAACAATGGGTTATGAGTTCAAGAACATTCACTCCATGATTGATGGTAGCTACAATGAGCTAAACAACAAGATCAGAGTTTTGGAGAACCAGTTTGCTTCTATGAATTCCCAGCCAAGTCGCCAACAAGGATCATTACCTGGAAAACCAGAACAAAACCCCAAGGAAACAATGAAGGCAATCACCCTAAGGAGTGGTAAAGAGCTGCCTCCAAGAGTTCTCACCAAGGATGGTGAGAAACAAGGTGGGAGGTGGCCATCAACATTGATGATGAAGTGGTGATTGTAGATGACAAGGTTGATGAAGAGATTCTGGAAAAGATTGTTGAAGCTAAGGGTAAGGGAAAGGTTGGAGAAGAGAAGAGGACAGTGAAACATGGTGTAATTGCTACTCCAACAAAGGAATCATCTTTTGTTCCTCCTCCCTATGAGCCAAAGCTACCATTCCCTGGAAGATTCAAGAGACAGCTATTGGAGAAGTACAAGGCACTCTTTGAGAAACAAATGAGTGAAGTTCAGGTCACAATGCCCATCATTGATGCTTTTATGTTGGTCCCTCAGTACAGTAAGTTCTTGAAAGATGCTGTGGCTGCAAAGAAGAAAGAGATGGAAGGCATGATGATTCTTACTCATGAGTGCAGCGCCATTATCCAGAGGTTAGATGTTCCAAGGAAGCTAGAGGATCCAGGATGTTTCACCTTACCTTGTGCTCTTGGACCCATGGTGTTTGAGAGATGTCTATGCGATCTTGGAGCTAGTGTTAGCTTGATGCCTTTGTATATTGCAAAGAAGCTTGGATTTACTCAATACAAGAAGTATAAACTCTCTTTGGTGCTGGCTGATAGATCAGTGAAGATTCTTGTGGGCATCCTAGAAGGTCTTCTTGTGATGGTTGGTAACTTTGAGATCCCTACTGATTTTGTTGTGTTGGAGATGGGTGAGGAAGCCAAAGACCCTTTGATCCTTGGAAGACCATTCTTAGCCACAGCAGGAGCTATTGTGAATGTGAGAGAAGGAAATATTGATCTTCATCTTGGAAAAGGAACATCCTCCACTTTGAAATCAATGAAGTGATGAAGAGGCCAACCATCCAAAACCAAGTTTTCTACATAGAGTGGATGCTCTAGCTGATGAGCTTCTTGAGGAATTTGCACTTGAAGACCATCTACATGCTTTGACAATTGATAGAGAGGTCAAGTGGTTGAGAACAAGGAAAGTGATGCCTATGTGAGGATGTTGGATTCTCACAAGGGGATTAGTGGTGAAGATTAGTATGAGGACCTTACACATGAGATTCACCATGCTGCCTCAGCCACTCAACAAGAGGACAGTCATCAAGAGGACTGGAAGGCACCTATAGTGGAGCTTAAACCTCTTTGGTGTAAGTTATGCTTTTCTTGGCCCTAATGAGACTTACCCTGTCATAGTGAGTAGTGAACTTAGTGAACTTGAGCTGTCTAAACTTTTTAATGAACTTAGGAGGTTTAGAAAGGCAATAGGTTACTTACTTGATGATATTAAGTGGATATCATACTCTTTGTGCATGCATAGGATACATCTTGAGGATGAATCAATGACTTTTATAGAGCATCAAAGAAGGTTAAATCCTAACCTGAAGGATGTTGTAAAGAAAGAGATTCTTAAACTCTTAGATGCTGGTGTTATTTACCCTATTTCAGATTCTAAATGGATATCTCATGTGCATGTTGTCCCAAAGAAGGGTGGTATCACTGTGGTTAAAAATGAGAAAGATGAATTGATACTAACTAGAACCATAACTGGCCATAGGATGTGTATTGATTATAGAAAGCTGACCTCTACATCTAGAAATGATCATTTTCCATTGCCATTTATTGATCAAATGCTTGAAAGACTTGCAAACCATCCTTTCTATTGCTTTCTTGATGGGTATTCAGGGTTCTTCCAGATACCCATACATCCCAATGATCAAGAAAAGACAACATTCACATGACCTTATGGCACCTTTGCATATCGAGGGATGCCATTTGGGCTATGTAATGCTCCAGCCACCTTTCAAAGGTGCATAATGTCTATCTTCTCTGATTTCATTGAGGATGTTGTGGAGGTTTTCATGGATGACTTCTCTGTCTACGGATCTTAGTTTTCTGCTTGTTTTCCAACTTGTGCAGGGTCCTACAGATATGTGAAGACGCCAACCTTGTGCTGAATTGGGAGAAGTGTCACTTCATGGTCAAAGAAGAGATTTTGCTTGGGCACAAGATTTCAGAGAAGGGTATTAAGGTGGACAAGGCTAAGATTGATGTGATGGTCATTTTGGCTCCACCAAAGACAATGAAGGACATCAGGAGTTTCCTTGGCCATGATGGATTCTATAGAAGGTTCATCAAGGATTTCTCAAAGATTTCTAGGCCATTGACCAAGTTGTTATGCAAAGAGGCTGTCTTTACCTTTAATGAAGAGTGTCTTGAAGCCTTCAAGAAGCTGAAGAGTGAACTTGTTAGTGCTCCTATTGTCCAGCCACCTTATTGGGATCTCCCTTTTGAGATTATAGGTGATGCTAGCGATTATGCTGTTGGAGCTGTTTTGGGACAGAGGAAGGAAAAGAAGACCCACGTTATATATTATGCAAGCATGACCTTGGATGATGCTCAGATGAGATATGCCACGACAGAGAAGGAGTTGTTGGCCATAGTCTTTGCCTTTGAGAAGTTCAGAAGTTATCTTGTGGGCTCCAAGGTCATTGTGTACACAGACCATGCAGCTTTGAGGCATCTCTTAGCAAAGAAGGATGCAAAACCAAGACTTTTGAGATGGATCCTGCTACTTCAAGAGTTTAATCTTGAGATCAAGGACAAGCCAAGAGTTGAGAATGGTGTAGCTGATCATCTGTCCAGAATGAGAATTGAGTGTGATATCCCCATTGATGAGGGACTTCCAGAGGAGCAGATCATGGCTATCAGAGCAGTGGTAAAGGTTTGCAGGACTGGTAAGAAGCTTGAAGAGGTCAAGGCAACTGAAGAGAAGGGTCCTTGGTATGCAGATTTAGTTAACTACTTAGCTGCTGGAAAAGAGCCATTGGATCTTGTGGGCTATGAAAAGAAGAAGTTCTACAAAGATGTGAAGAGATACTATTGGGATGAGCCATACCTCTACATTTTTTGCAAGGATCAGCTCTATAGAAGAGTGGTGGCTGATGAAGAAATTGAAGGAATCCTTACACATTGCCATGGATCTTCCTATGGAGGCCACTCTGCTACCTTCAAGACTGTTTCAAAGGTGATACAAGCTGGGTTTTGGTGGCCACATGTTCAAGGACACACAAGACTTTTCCAAGTGTGATTCTTGCCAAAGGAGAGGAAACATCACCAATAGAAATGAGATGCCTCAAAATCCATTTCTTGAGGTGGAGGTGTTTGATGTATGAGGAATAGACTTCATGGGACCTTTTCCTTCTTTTATGGCAACAAGTACATCTTGGTGGCTGTTGATTATGTGTCCAAATGGGTGGAAGCAGTGGACCCTACAAATGATTCAAGAGTGGTGGTCTAGATGTTCAAAAGCATTATCTTCCCAAGGTTTGGAGTACCTAAAGTGGTTATAAGTGATGGAGGTTCACACTTCATCAACAAGTTTTGAAGGTCTTCTCAAGAAGAAAGGGTGCACAAGGTGGCAACAACTTATCATCCCCAAACAAGTGGTCAAGTTGAGGTCTCAATAGGCAAATCTAGGGAATATTTGAGAAGATTGTGGGAACTAAGAGGAAGGATCGGCCAGACAAGCTCGATGGTGCAGTTTGGGCTTATAGGACATCTTATAAGACTCCCTTGGGTACCACACCTTTCAATCTTATGTATGGGAAGGCTTGCCACTTACTAGTAGAGCTTGAGTACAAGGCATTGTGGGCTGTTAAGTTGCTGAACTTTGACATCAAGAGTGCCAAGGAAAGAGATATCTTCAACTCAATTAGGTTGATGAGATAAGGATGGATGCCTTTGAGAACTCAAGGATTTACAAGGAGAAGACTAAGGCCTTTATAACAAGCACATCCTCAAGAGAGAGTTCAAGGCTGGAGATCAAGTTCTTCTCTACAAATCTAGGCTGAAGCTATTTCCAGGAAAACTCAAGTCAAGGTGGTCTGGTCCATTTGAGGTTAAGGAAGTGAAGCCTTATGAAGCAATTGTGCTTTGGGACAAGCAGGGTAATGATTTCACAGTGAATGGACAGAGGGTCAAGCAGTACATGGCCACCACACAAAGGAGAATGGGACATCAACCCCTCTGACCCAACCCAGCCTAATCTCAAAGAGGCAAAGTCAAGCTAGTGACTTTAAACAAGCTCACTTGGGAGGAAGTCCCATGTCTTGTACATACTACATTAGGATTTTCTTTTTCAAAAGTCCCTTGGAAGATGGCGAGCAGAGGTATGTGATGGCCTGGATCTTGGGGTGGAGTAAGCATGTAAAAGATTGGCTTGGTTCAGTGGGTAGAAAAGAAAAGATGAAAAATTGTGTTTTGGTCGAGAAATACCGGGTCATGGTACCGGTCGACTCTACATAGAATCTATGGTGGTGCAGCGGGGGTGATATCTGTGAGTCGACACCTGCTGCTTCTGATTGAAGAAAAGAAGGGAAGATAGCCGGGGTGAAGCACGCGGGCTAGCCTACCCGCACGGGTTCTGGGCGTACGGACGAGTGAAACCCACGCGGAGAGCAGCACCCGAGACACACCCGATCCTTCCCTTACCCGCGTACGACCCGCGCCTTGACCCGCCAGCGACTCAGGTATGTTTTCTCTTCCTTTTTTGACCCAGACCCGATAACCCACTACCCAAACCCGGCCCAGAGCCTCCTAAATGACCTAAAATTGATCCCTCTCCCCTCATTTCATCCTCTTCCCAGATCTAAAAACCTCTCTAGCCTCCATTCACCAAAAACACCATATCTCACTCAAATCTCCACCAAATCACTCCATTCCTTTTTCTAAATCCAAGTCTTCCCCTTTTAGTCTATTTCCTTGAATCCATTCATCTTTTTCCTTAATCCCAAGCAAGGTATGGTTTCTTTAAGTTCAAATTCATAATGCTCATGAACCCTAAAAATTTGAACTTGAAATTTGGTCATTTTCTTGCTAGATTCTTGTGAAATAGACGAGGAAAGTCTTATATATCATGCTGGGTAGTTGATTTCATGTTGAAATTGAGTTTAATTTGAACTTTGAGAAATCAGGGTTCATGAGATTTAGGGGTTTTCAAAAGTAGCTTAATTAAAGTTGATTGTAGGCTAGTTTTGTTAGCTGAGTTGTCTTAGAGGTTGATTAAGTTGTAATTTCAATCTGAGCACTGATTACTCATGATTTTTGCTAGATTGAAGTTCTTATGTTTAAAAAAAAAAATTATGAGCATGAGAACTTCATCTTTAGCTACTACATATCTTGCTTGCAAGCTTGATTGCATTGTGCTAGCTACTATTTAGGTTGCTGATCTTATTTTGAGCTAGCTTATGCTTCATCATATTTCTCTCTTTATTGTGCTCACTCTTTTCCAAGGCTCGAACTTTCAGGTACAATGGTGAGAAAGAGTGAAGCCCAGATAGAAGAAGAGAGAGCAGAGGCTGCACAAAGAGTGACTGCTCAGTTAGGGAAATAACTAGGTTCCGTGCCTGGATCAGAGGAGGAGCGTAGACAACAAGCTTTGACCATGCTAAGAAAGAAAGCACAGGCTAAAATAGATGACAAGAGAGTTGCTATTTATGAGAGTGTGGCTGATGGTGCTCACAAGCAAGCCCCTCCCAAGAGACCAAGAGCCCCAAGGAGCAACAGTGTGGGAGCTCTGGTTTTAGAGAAAGCAACAAGGGAGGTGATAAAGAACCAGCTCCTCCCACCAAGGATAAAGGCGCCAGAAACAAGAGTGTGACACCTCCTCCCTTGGAGCAAGAAGATGCAAATGATGGAGAGGCACCTTCTCAGGATAGTAGTGAAGCTGAGCAAGATCCTTCAACAAAGAGAAATTTCAATGCTCACAGGGATAGAAAGAAGAAGCCCACTGAAGATGAGCTGTTAGAACAATTGAGACATGGTGTTACTAGGCCTCAACCAGATTTTCTGATGAGAGAATGATGAAAGAGTTGGATATTGATCAAGACATGAAGGACATGCTAGGCCACACGAACATGGGAAGCTTCTACTCCATGGCTCATCCCACACATAGGGAGGTATCCTGCCAATTCTTGGCAACATTGGGGGCCACATTTCATTCTACTCCTCATGAAGCAAGGATGGGGGCGAATCAGGTTCAAGATTGATGGGAAAGTCTACTTCACGACCTTTACAGAGATTGGGGAAGTGCTTGGTCTTAAGGCTGAAGGAGCCTTCCTTGCCAAAGATCAAAGAGCTTCCAGGGAAAAGCCTTGCACACTTCACCTACAAGCTGTTATCTGGCAAGGATAGAGTCTCCAGCCGAGACAAGAATGCTTCTATAAGGCATCCTTCTGTGCGCTATCTCCATAGGTTGATTGTCCACACCATCTTCCCAAGAAAAGAGCCAAGCAACGTCAATGGAGAAGACTTACGCTTCCTACACCAAGCTGTCCAGCACTATGCCTCACTTCCTCACCTGCCCGAAGTCCTCACTGATTTTTACACTGAATTTGGTATGGTTGGGTTCTTTGTGCAGCGCCTCATGTACTACAAAGATTATGTTTGGACAAACAGGGATCCAGAAGCTCACATTGGAATAGGTGGCTTAATAACACCCCTGCTTCAGCATAAGGGTATCAGCTTGGGCAATGATGCAACTGGTCCCTCTTTCATAGATCTAAACTACTTGAGGTCAGCTCACTACTTCTCTGGAAGGTTCAGTGGGAAGTGTTTCTACTCCTACTTGAGAAGTGCCAAAACAGTTGAGATGGTTCTTCTTCACTATGCGCTCACCACCTTGAGGACTCCAGGAGAAATCCGATTTGATATCAGTGAGAAGCACCTCTTTGGCCGTCACAGCGCTCTTGGTCCCATAACCTTACCCATGGCTAAGAAGACAACAGAAAAGGCATCCATGTTCCATGAGGGTCACTCTAGCAGAGCCACTGCGCACCTCTTTGGTCCTCCTCGTTACCACTTCGACCAGTGCACTGGATCTTTGCCCCTTGGTCCAATTCGCCAAGCTCATGACCATATCAGAAGTCTTCAGAGGTGGAGCAAAGCTCAGGATAGAACCATCTACAAGCTCACAGACAAGTGCAAGGAGCTAAGTAGGACTATGAAGAGAACGAAGCTTCATTTCAGTTCATCGCGAGAAGTAGCCGATGTTTTGACTAGAGGAGCTATGGCTGGTTTGCAAAGCAGGACTTTTACCTTGATGCCTTCCTTCGCCTCCACCTTGGCCACTTGTAGATCCTCGGCACCACGCCTGAGGAAGCAGCTTCTTCACATAAAAGGAACCCACCAGTTCTCAATCGAGTCAGCAACAAGTCACCTTCCTTGACTCCACTTATGAGGAAGATTGTGGGAACCGAAATTCACACCGTCGATTTTAATGAATAAGCGGAGGAAATCCAAGTTAACCCGACTTTCCTGAAGGTCCAGTTCTGCGACAGCCAGCGACAAGTGACGAATAAATGCGGAAAAGGTTTTGTTAAGATTTGGGACTGGGCCTTAAGAAAGTGCTGCCCTCATTACCTTTCGAGGATCAAGTCGGACGTAGTTCAGTTAGAAAGAATTGAACAAGAGATCGAACCGTCTGGCGGGTTAGATCTAGTATGGCGTTTGTCATAGAAACAGGCATGTCGAAGATAAGCCTAGGGTTTCTATGTCGCGGAGCTCTTAAGTAAAGAATTGTCCGATCCTTCGAGAGAAGGCGGAGATTTCGCGGCAGGGCTGACCAGGCGTTCTAGGGCCTGGTTCGTCTAATATGGCGTTGGTCATAGAAGCGGGCATGTCGAAGATAATGCCTAGGGTTTCTGTATGCGGAGCTCTGAGTAAAAGTATAGTTAGATCCTTCGAGAGGAACATGGGTCTCGCGAGAAGATAAAACTAGAACAAGAGGGCGTTCTAAGTCCTGCCTGCTGGCCTAACTCGCCTAAGTTCTAAGTTCTCTAAGTCTAGATTCTAAGTTTTTGGGATCCTCTTCTCTTCTGCTCTTGCTCTCATATATACTCACTCAGGTCGGTTTGCCTTAGGATGATGGACCTCGCCTTTGGGCCCAAGTTTATCTCTTGGGAAATATTCCATTTCCGTCGATCTTCATAATTATCCTCGAGTTTTCCTATTTTGGTGGCTTGATGTTTATCCGATGTTGAAATGGATAAACCGTCATAGTCTGATTGGGCCTGAATTCTTAAAATCGTAAGTAAGTCCGTGGACTTGTCTTAAGTCGTTGAGCGTTTTATCACGATTTCGAAAGACTATCTTTCGTAAAATAAACGTATAGCCTAAAGGATCGATGTTCAAGTTAATCGATCTTTGTTTTATGATATCTTCTCGAGAAATCCAATCCAGTTTTTGTCGTAAAACATCGAGGGCGATTCCAATCGAGTCGAAGGATGTTTATTCGTAGCGTGTGATCGTCCCAAACTCGATGATTGATCAAACAAGTCAAGATGGGATCAGACCGAACGCGATGGGACGAGACCAGGGCCGGAGCCATCGACGGCGCCAGGCGAGGGTGCGGCAGGCAGCGGCCAGTGGCCCGAATGCCACCGGTACGAGGTCGAGGTGCGCCCGGCGCTTAGTCGGAGTGCCGCCAATGGAGCCAATCAGCCCAGCGGCGAATGCCGCCCGTATCGGCCAGTCCGTCCGACGGGTGCCGCGGCGCCAGGTGTCGGGTGCCACGGCCCAGGCAAACCAGCGTCCGCGAGTACCGCCCGGCGCCAGGTCAGTGCCGCCCGGTGCCAAACCAGCCAGCGTGGCGAATGCCGCCCGGCATAAGGTCGAGCCGGCGCAGGCGGTTACCATCGGCGCCAGGCGGGTACCGTCGGCGCCAGACGACCAGCGCCGAAGTGCCGCCCGGCATGGAGTCATCGCCGGCGCCAGGCCGGGTGCCGCGGCGCCAGGCGCCAGCGTCCGCGGGCGCTGGCGCTTAGTCCAGATCGCCAGCGCCAGGCCAGCGTAACGGTTCCGCCAGCGCCAGGCCAGGGTGCCGCTGGCCAGGCTCAAGATCGGCGAGGCCGATTTGATATCTTGATCGTTTTCTGGTTCCTCACGGTTTGAAGGGCGACCTCTTGAAGTTTCGAGGCAGATTCTTTTGTGTTTAGGGTTTTGTGGTGATCAAATCTTGATGTCCTTGGCGGCGGACCGATCTTTCGGGGACTCTTCGTCCGCGCACGCCGTAGTCTTCGATCTCACAGAGAGTGGATATTCTAATTTGAGAAAATCTCATTACTCTTCTTTTCAAATTATCCGAGACTTTTGTTTCAAGAAATACTTTCTAGAGACTTTCAGTCATTGATTCCGTCGTGACGATTTTGACACCAACAGTTAGCCCCATTTCGTTAGAACCGCCATTGATGTTCTTGCGGCGATAAGATAATCAGGTAAGATAGGCGGAATTAATGGTTGAAAGGCTCCGTTGAAAGTAAGATTGGGGCTCGCCTTTCGAAGGCTGCCTCGTTACCCTTGTTGTAGGGATCGAAGCCTTCCGTGTTTTGGAGTTTAAGACCCTTGTGATCTGTTTTCGGTGAGACTTATATGGTCTGGTTATGTGTCATGAGAGACTTTCGAGCATGATGCTGTTGATGTATTTGTTTTTCGATTATTTATGAACTTCGTTTTTGAAGTATGAGAAGAGGGTGTGAGTTGTCGTCTCATTCCTAGTTCCCGATGATCACCGTACCTATTGTTTGCATAAAGCGAGATTTTCAGCGGTTTACCGATTCTGCGAAAAGTTAGGTGAAGCGAATAGGCTTAAGTGAAGAGACAAATTTTGGATCTCGTATACCATACTATATCGTGAGATGTCAAGATCCAGCGTGGCTGTTTAGGCAAGACCTAGGTTTACTCGGTTGAGGCTTTGCGATGACAAATCGGCTGTTTTGCCTGTTTGCGATTTTAACCTGGCTTCGTGCCGTTTAAAATCCATGAATTGTTGTCGTTATATGATTTGTGCGAGCGTGAGTCGAGCTACTTCCTTTCTGAAGAGCTAAACCAAAATTTGGATTTCTTGTATAGCGGCTATGTTTATCCTTGTCGGATGCAAGAGAGCCTACCAGAAGTGACTATTTGTCTGTTTAGGGCGTTAGAGTTAGTTTGTTGTGATCAGCAACAACGAAATGATACCAGTTTAGAGGCATGTTACCGTTTAGAGGTGTGTTTGTATGTTTTGAGTTCTAGAGGCGAGTTTCGTGGAGCGTTTTGAGAAAAGAATGTCCTTCGGCGTTAGCGGCGTCTGCGTGCTGAAGGTCGAGTTTCCCTTGTGCGCATTTCGTGGTTGAAATGTTGGCGGGCTTTGGAGATGTTTTGCGAATGTTAGCAGCCAGAAACTGTTGTTTGGTTTGGGCCTTAGGACCAAGAGGTGGCGTAAGTTCGACCAGGGAAACGTACATTCACAGTGCTTAGGTTGGCGTTGGCCTAGGGATTTGTTTGTATATATTAAGGATGACTCATATAACTCTTGGAGCCTTGTCACGAGTGTTTCTTTTCATGCCGTGTTCGCAGTATAGAACTTAATCGATTGGCGATGAGTTTAAATCTTCCGTTAACCATATGGTTGTTAGGACTGAGTTTTGGTATGAAGAGTTTATCGTATGATTTCCATTCTGGGTTATCGCGACAAATTGCTTGCGTAATAGTCACTTGGCGTTCTATGAACAAATCGTGGATTGTTGTTTTAGCCGTTAAGTGATTGGGCGGTCTTTCGCTCAGTAGCTTTGGTTGGCATGGAGGCTAGATTCAGCCCGTATCGCCAAGGAAGTTGTTGGTAAGCGATCAGACCATGACCCTTATTAAGGTCATGTTAGTTTATGATTGTCCTTAATGGGGATGCGAATTCAGGTCGGGCTTCTACGGAAGAGCGTAGTTGGCGAGGGCAAAATAAGCGTTTGCGAGATAGACATGCCAAGCATAGCGAGTTTTAGTTATGGCTGATGGCTTTTGAAGCGATCTTCCACTTTAGGTCTCAGTTATCACGATGAATGGTTCATTATAAAATTTTTGTTGTATGAAAATCGTTTCATTTTATCCGAGGGGACAAAGTTTAAAGGGATCGGCGCGGGACACGTCTTGGGTTCATCTGCGTGATTATTTCCTGCCGGGCGTAACGAGGAGGCGAGGAGCCAGAAACCTTGTGGGCGGCTGTCTATGTCGGTTACCCGTTGGACCCATTATGTTTATTTTACGAAAGTTGCTTTGTATGAATTATTTCGACCATACAGAGGATTTTTCGTAAAAGTGATGATATAAGGGGTTTTAGCAAAGGTAGCGTTTCTCACAAATTACTTGCGATATTAGCGACCACGGATTATGTTTTCCTCATTCACTTTTGCGTATGCGAAATCGTTTTGCATGAGACCGATCATGTTTTCCATAGGCTGTTTTGTTTTAAAATGTTCTTGTTATCTGAAAGTAATGGATGACCGGTTTCATGGAGATAGAAAATGCAGATTGTTAAAGTAGCGATGTTTCGCGGATTACGGGAGATGTTTCGCTATGATTTCGACCTTTGAATGAAAGCTGCTTGAACTACTTATGGAGTTTTACGAAGGTTATTTCGTTATTTTCGTAGTTCACCGTCGTGCTATTAGTCTGGCGTTGGTACGCGTTTCTAGTCGCGAGTTTGCGGCGAGGCGGCGTAGAGTTTTCAACTATGTTTGTAGCGGTTGGGCTATGCGTTAAGCGTTTTAGGCGAATCTTATTGCTTCAGAGTTTGCTTAAAAGCGTTGTCTTGATGCTGAAGCAAAAGTTTTCGAAGATGGGATTATCGGATAATAGTATCGTACCTACTTCCTTTTCTTTCTGAAAGAAAGCGGGTTAGCCGTTCTTCGAAGGCTTGTGTGCGTTTTTTTCTTTTAGGAAGCGGGATGAGTATGCTTTTTTAGGCAGCGTGGCGATCGTTTCGGTTTCGAGACTAGATCGGTTTGCATGTTCTGCCTGGACAATCAAGAGCGATGGAACAAGACTGGAAATTTTGCCTAAGACTTAGCTTGCTAGACTATCCACCTAGGTCCTAAGTTCCCTAAATTCTAGGTTTTCAAGGCGTTTTGTTCCTGTCCTACAAAGATTAAAACCTTTACAAAATTTCGAGAAAATAGTCTTTTGAAGGTTTCGGCATTTCGAAGGAATCCCATTTCCTCGTATAGTCGAGGCGATTGGTGTTTAGAATAACGTGATCGTACCAAACTCACGAAGATTGATCGAACAAACCAAGAGGGATCGGACCGACACGATGGGACGAGACCAGGGCGTGGACCGGCGCCGGGCGAGTGCCGCCCGGCGTAAGGCCGACGCAGCGTGTTGGTGCGCGGCATAAGGCGGCCAGCGTGGCCAGTGCCGCCCGGTATCAGGCATTACGTGTCGAATGCCGCGGCAGAGCAGTGCCGCTGGCGCCAGACGGCATTGGCAGCGATGCCGCGGAAGCCAGGCGGTACCGCCCGGCGCCAGGCATTTCAGCGTGATCGCGTGCCGCCCGGTGCCAGGCCGTCTTGCCGTCTGTTAGGTCTTCGTTGTTCGATCTTTCCTCCGTTAGTCGTTCGTCGCGGAAATCTTTGTGTTTGGGAGGATCTTTAGCCGTAGATTTCAAGGTGTCGTTTCTTACCGCGAGACTCCTCGAGTATCGGGATTGAGATGGACTTGGATTCGTAGACTTCCGTTTTCGAGGTTTTGAATAATGAGGCTTGAACTTAGATTTTAAATCTGAACTTTGTTAAAAATCGAGAAGGCTTTGCGGAAGAATCGTCGTGTTTGAACAATCCGAACATGGGTTTAAAGGGATCGAGATGTTGCCGTTGCCGAATCACGAGACAACTGCATGGATGAAGCCAGGACCCTTGCGCTGGCATCAGGCAACCAGCGTGTCGATGCCGCGGCATGGGCGAGGTGCGCTTGTGAGCGCCAGGCGTCAGCGATACGCCGGCGCCAGGCGAGTGCCGCCAATCAGGGCGGCCAGCGTGTCAGCGTGCTGCCCGGCGCCAGGCGAATGCCGCCAGCGCCAGTCATACGTGTCGGCGTGCCGCCCGGCAGGCGAGTGTCGCCGGCGCAGGCGGCTCAGCGTGGCAGCGTGCGGCGCCAGGCGGCTTGCATGCCGTGTCCGCGTCGCCCGATGCTGCTGCTGTATCCGTCGATCGGGCTCCACGGACTCAAAGATCGAGTTCACGAAAACTCAGGCAAAGATGCATGGTACTGAGACAGGACGGTCTCGTCCTATGGCGGGACAGAAGATCCTTCTCATGGGCGGTGGTCGAGACAGCGATATTGTTTTCTTCGTAAAATCTCAATGGAAGCTCGATTGAGACGAAACGAAAACCATCTTGACCTAGACTCAAAGAGAGCAAAGTGAGGTTTCCACAGGCGAGGTGGCCATGGGCGAGGTGACCTTGGTGATGGTTGTTCTCGTCCACGGGCGAGGTGGCGGGAGAGTGATTTTGTTCCCTTAGTAAAATCTCAGCGGAAACTCCGATTGAGGCGAAGCGAAAACCACTTTGATCTAGACTCAAAGGATAGCGAAGGTGAGTTCGCCCTGTGGCGAGGTAGCCATGTCGAAGGGTTAGGTGACCTCGGTAATGTTTGTCCTTGCTGGCGAGGTGGCGGGACAGTGACTTTGTTCTCTTAGTAAAATCTCAGCGGAAACTCCGATTGAGATGAAGCGAAACCATTTGACCTAGACACAAAGGAGAACAAAGTGGCTCTTACTAAGGCGGACTGGGAAGACTGATCTTACCCTATGGCAAGTCGTCCTAGTAAGATCAAGCTCCGACCTCCTTTTCGTTTTCCGTTTGTTCCTCGAGAGTTGTTTGTAAGAAGTATGGCAGTGGGAATCGGTGAACCGATTTGCCGTGCTTCTGTTCCGCGATAATATAGGGTTTCCCCAAGGTTTCGAGGAGAATAAGTTTTATTTTTCCGAGAGGTTCTCGAAAGAAACGTTTTTCGTAGAAACCTTGCTCGTTGCGATTTCTCTAACTTGGTAACAAGACGAATTTTTGGGGTTTGATAGATTTTATCGTTGCCCTTTCTGTTTAGATAGAGAAATTGCGAGCTCGTTTCGTGCTCTTCCTGTGCGGAAGGCAGCGGCTAGGTTTTTGATTTGCTCGAGCACCATGGCGTTTGCGTAAGCGTTGGCCATAAGGCGATGCGCTGCTGGAGTTGTTTTACCATCGTTGACGCAAACTGCAACTTTTTCTTTCATATTTCCGGACATCGGTTCGATCAAGCGCTTTGCGGCCGTATGAGTAAGAGTAATCCGTCCCCCCTCCTTAGCAAACTGTGGGAACCGAAATTCACACCGTCGATTTTAATGAATAAAAGCGGAGAAAGCCAAGTTAACCGACTTTCCTTGAAGGTCAGTTCTCTCGCGACAGCGACGTGACCCGAATAAATGCGGAAAAAGATTTGTTAAGATTTGGGACTGGACCTTAAGAAAGGCTGCCTACGTACCCCTTTCGAGGATCAAGTCGGACGTAGTTCAGTTAGAATTGAACAAGAGATCGAACCGTCTGGCGGGTTAGATCTAGTATGGCGTTGTCATAGAAGCAGGCATGTCGAAGATGCGCCTAGGGTTTCTATGTGCGGAATCTTAAATGTCTTCGAGAAGCCGGAGATTTGCAAGCAGGAGCCCAGGCGTTCAAGGGCCTGGTTAGATCTAATATGGCGTTGGTCATAAGCGGGCATGTCGAAGATAATGCCTAGGGTTTCTATGCGCGGAGCTCTAGTATAGTTAGATCCTTCGAGAGGAAATGGGTCTGCGGAGAAGATAAAACTAGAACAAGAAGCGTGACGTTCTAAGTCCTGCCTCGCTGGCCAACTTCGCCTAAGTTCTAAGTTCTCTAAGTCTAGATTCTAGGATTTTCGGATCCTCCTCTTCTCTTGCTCTCCTATATATCTCACCTCTAGGTCGGTTTGCCTTAGGATGATGGACCTGCGCCTTTGGGCCCAAGTTTATCTCTTCAGGAAATATTCCATTTCCGTCGATCTTCATAATTATCCTCGAGTTTTCCCCTATTTTTCGGTGGCTTAATGTTTATCCGATGTTGGAATGGATAAACCGTCATAGTCTGATTGGGCCTGAATTCTTAAAATTGTAAGTAAGTCCGTGGACTCTTCTTAAGTCGTTGAACGTTTTATACGATTTCTCGAAAAGACTATCTTTCTCGTAAAATAAACCGTTATAGCCTAAAGGATCGATGTTGAAGTTAATCGATCTTTGTTTTATCTGATATCTTATCGAGAAATCAATCCTTAGTTTTTTCGTAAAACATCGGGGCGATTCCAATCAGTCGAAGGATGTTTATTCGTAGCGTGATCGTCCCAAATTCGATGATTGATCCAAACAAGTCAAGATGGGATCAGACCGAACACGATGGGACCGAGACCAGGGCGAGGCGTCGGCCGGCATGACGAGGTGCGCCCATGAGCTAGTCAGCGGGTGCGCCCGGCGCCAGGCCAGTCCGTCTGCGGCGGGTGCCGCCGGCGCCAGGTTAACGCCGGCATCAGGCCGGCCAGCGTCAAGTACCGCCGCCAGCATAAGGTCGGTTACCGCCGGTGCCAGGTCAGCCAGCGTGGCGTGCCGCGGCATGTGCAGTGCCACGGCGCCAGGCAATTACGCCCGGCCAGGCCAGCCAGCGTCACGCGGGTGCCGTCGGCGCCAGGCCGGTGACCGCCGGCGCGCCAGGCAATGCCGCCCGCCAGGCGAGTGCCGCTGGCGCCAGGCGGTGCCGCATGGCGCCAGGCGGCCAGCGTCCGCCAGGTGCCGCCCGGCGCTGGCGGCCATGCGAGTGCCGCCGGCGCCAGGCCAGAAGTGCCGCCGGCGCCAGGCCAAGTGCCGCCGCGCCAGGCTGAAAGATCTCGAGCCGATCTGATATCTTGATCGTTTTCTGGTTCCTCACGGTTTGAAGAGCGACCTCTTGAAGTTTGAGGCAGATTCTTTTGTGTTTAGGATTTTTTGGTGTCGAATCTCGATGTCCTTGGGCCGATGTCCTTGGGCGAAGCCGGACCGATCTTTCGAGGACTCTCGTCCGCACGCCCGTCAGTCTTCCGATCTCACAGTGGATATTCTAATGAGAAAATCTCGTATAACTTCTTTTTAAATTATCCGAGACTTTTTGTTTCAAAAATACTTTCTAGAGACTTTCATTCATTGATTCGTGGTGACCGATTTTGACACCAACAAAGATGACTCTAAAGAGTGCATCAGCCTCTTCTCATGCTCCATAGAAGTACTCCAAAACCTTACCATTGTACATACCATTTGTCTTTGCATTTAGTTTTTCCTTTAGGCCCTTCTCTCCACTTAACAAACCACGGTGTGAATTAAGTGTGGGGGAGTGCCACGTTAGCTGATCATCTTGTGTTTTCGTGTCATAAGCATGCATTTGTAGATAGTTATTGCATAGAAAAACCATATAAAATTTGAAAAATACAAAAAGAGTCATGTAGTTGAATTAGGATCGAGTCTAGAACATTCATCTATTTGCATAATATATATATATATTAGAGTCTTGAGCATATACATTAGGAGACAGGGATGATATCAACCTTGTAAAGAGCTCATGCTAAGCACACAAAGTGATAACCTTTGTAATCATGGCAATTAGCTTGAGTATCCTTTAGAAAACTTGTAGACTTCAAACCTTGAAAACTCTTCTTGAAACTCATTGATTGTTGAAGCTCACTCTTTGAAGTCAACTACAACCTTACTTGAACTGAATGAACCTAATCTCTCTTTCTTATGGTCCTTTGTGTGCTAAGTCATGGCTATACACACTTGAGTTGTCTCCCTTATTCTTTGCCGATCTTTTTAGACAAATTCAAGTAATACTCCATTCCTTAAACTCTTCCCTTATTTCAAGCCTTCATTGTTTGTTGAGTGAGGTCTTTTTCGGAAAGTCTTACATGCATATAATGTCGAGAGTATTGGGAACGACAATGCTTGGTCTCCATTCTTGCTAGATTAGGCACTATATTGTCTATGATGGGGGTGAGTGTTGTAAAGTTTGATTTTGGGATTTGAAAAGGTTATGAAAGGAAAGAATAGACTATTAGTGCTCAAAGTAAAAAGTCTTTATGGGATAAGTAAAGAAAAGATAGCTCAAGTTTGTAAAGAAAGTCTTGGCCCCCATATAAAAAAAAAGAGAAGAAAAAGAACAAAGAAAGGGGGCTAGCAAAGTTTAGTAGAGCTAAAGAATGTGTAAAAGATTGAGAAATCCCTTGTAGACTTCAAAAAGAAAGAGTCCTAAGTGAGAGAGTTCCACCATATTACTCAAACTTAAGAGTTGAGGTTCCACCATACTATGTTCTTATAGATTCGATGGTACCATCTCATTTGCGTTGAACCAGGCTTGACACTCGCTCTCAGCGTAATGAACTAACTCCAATGGGTCCCTGTCAATCCCTCTAAAGAGCATATCATATGTACCAGATTATCAAGGGATAAGGGTCTCTGTTTAGCGCAGGTTCGACAATGTTATTCTTTCTCCATAAAAGATAATCCATATTCGCATAGAGGCTCGAAACCAGGAAGATGCCTGGGTTTGTTGGAGTTTCTGATAAGGACCAAGCTTGTAGAGCTGACGGGCATTCAAAGATTCCATGTGTGACAGTTTTTTCTGGTTCCCCACATCGTGGGCAGTAATTATCGCATCTCATGTTTCGTCGTATGAGATTCCTCGTTACAGCCACATGACCAGTTATCAGTTGCCATATAAGATGGCAAATTTTTTTGAGGTTCCTTTATCTTCCAAGAGAAGGCATGAAGTTTAGTTATACTAGATTCCAGTACCTCCTTTTCTTCCTCTTCCTTCAATAAGTTCCGAGCAACCCAATATCCTGATTTAACAGTATACTGTCCATTCTTGGTATAGTTCCAGCAGAAAGTATCCCGACGGTAAGATGTGCTTATTGCCAAACTCCTTATGAGGTATATCAGCAAGGGCAATGTAATTCTCAAGTAACCCAACATCCCACTCCTTGATTCTCCATTAATGAAGTTAGCTTACTCTCATGTTCGGGTGTAGAGCTGGGGCTATAGGTTGAGCCGGCCTAGCTGGTGATGTAGGGATCCAAGGGTCCTCCCACAGCTTGACCTCATATCCTGAGTGTACTTTCTGTTTAATCCCCAATAGCAGTGGATTTAGTGCGCATAAATTCTGGTCCACACATAAGATGGACTGCTTACTGAGATTGTTAAGTAAGGCGAACTCAATCTATAGTATCTTCCCCTCAAAACTCGAGCGACCAAAGAGTCAGGGTCCATAGTTGTTTTCCTAGCAAGGCCAGGTTAAACTCATGGTTCATCGAAATCAATTCCTCCCTCCTCCCTTGGTAAGCAAAGCTTTTCCCATTTTGCCCAGTGAATTCCTCGCTTTGGGGGGTTCGAACTCCACCAAAATTATGCAATGGCACTTGCGAGATTTCCACATATCTCTAATGGAAGCAGGAAACTAGACATAACGTATGTCGGGAGAGCTAGCAAGATCGATTTTATCAAAACCTCTTTCCCTCCTTTTGATAGCCATCTACCCGTCCATCCATTCCCTCGATGCATTAACTTTTCCTTGAGAAAAGCAAAGAGTTTTCATTTAGATCGGCTGATATCTTCTAGAATTCCTAGATATGTACTCATTCCTCCTTCATTCTGGATTCCAAGTGTATCTTTAATTTGTTATCTAATAGCTGCGTTGATCCTCTTACCGAAGAGTAGAGGACTTCTCAAAGTAAATATGTTGGCCTGATGCTTGTCCATATTTCCTGACTACATTCATCACTTCTTCACATTCACGGGGCTCCGCCTTACAGAAGAAAAGGCTATCATCAGCAAAGAGAAGGTGGGATACTGAGGGACACGCGCGTGTAACACGCATTCCCGTTATCTTTCCTTGGTTCTCAGCATTATTAAGAAGGCTAACGAGCGCTTCCGTGCATATAATAAAGATGAAAGGAGAAAAAGGATCACCTTGGCCAAGCCTCTCTCGGTACAATATACTCTCTGGGTTGTCCATTCATGAGCACATTGTATTTAACCGAAGTGATACAACGCATAATCCAAATAATCCAGATCTCTAAGAAACCCATCTTTTTCATGATAGCTTCAATAAACGACAATTCCATCCTATCATACGCTTTACTCATATCCGTCTTTATGGCCATTCTTTTTCGTCCGTTCGGTTTTAGTTCTCAGGGCATGAAATATTTCTTGAGCTACCATGATATTATCCGAGTGGATTTCTGAAATTCAATCTTGTAGAACTTTCTTTAATCTCTGGCGTAAGACCTTAGAGATTATCTTGTAACTAACATTTCACAAGCTGATTGGCCGGAATTGGGACATCTCATTGGGCCTAGTCTTCTTCGGAATAAGACAAAGATTGGTATCATTCAATCCACTTGCCACTACCCCCTCGAAATGGAATTGATTAACTATAAAGAGTTAAATCATCCTTGACAATATTCAGAATTTTTGATAAAATAAAGCTGTCATTTCATCTGGTCGAGGCTTTCTCTGGGTGCAGCAAAGAGTGCTAATTTAACCTCCCATTCTGTAACCGGCGATGTAAGTTCATTATTTATTGTCTCCGTAATTGTTGTGGAAACCTCTGATAAGCGCATCAGCTATATCTTCGGGTTTGGCGACTCAAATATTTGTCTAAAATAACTAGTAGCGATGGCCACCAGTCCTTCCTCATCCTCAACAGCATTTCCATTTGCATCTAAAAGCTGTGTAATTTTATTTCTCTCTCTTTTGCTTTGTCAGCATGGAAAATTTTTGTGTTCCTATCTCCTTTTCTTAACCAGAACTTTCGACTTTTTGCTTCAGAATATCTCTTCTGCCTTCAGAGCAACAGAAAGTTCTTTCAAGGCTTCCGTTATTTCCTCGATCGTCGCATTATCATTCTCGAACAGTCCATCTACCTTTTCTTTTAGCTCCTCGACTAATAGGTCTGAGTTAAAATTGTGCTGTCTCCTCCATTGGCTCGAGGCCTTGCGACAACTGGCAATATGATCCATGATATTCACATCCAAGGGAAGATCTGGAGATTTCCATCCTTCAAGAATGATCTTCCTTAGTTCCTCGTTCTCTATCCATCTTTTATCAAATTTGATATTTTTCGATCTCCTTAATGGCTTCGTGAGAATATCTGCAAGAATCAGGCGATGATCCGATCTCCATAATCTCATATACTTTACAGCTGAGTGAAATTTTTCTTGTCAATCTTCATTTCAAACAGCTCTGTCTAGTTGACATCTAACAGTTATACGTCCTGCTCTCTTTTCTACCCATGATAGCATATTTTCAGTAAATGGAAATTCTAGCATCCCACAATCGCTAAGCATCTGTCTAAAAGGTATTAACGAGCTATATGACGTTGTCTCCCTCCCTCCTTTTCATTATGACCAGTGATTTCATTAAAATCTCTATCATAAACCATGGTCCAGTTCTAGTTGTTGAGCGGCGTAAGACATTCCCAAACTTGTTCTCTACTTCTATACAGGTTCTCCATAAACAAAGCGTCATAAAGACTTTTATTCCATCAATGACTGCCTCAATGTCAATCATTCTTATTGAAAATAAAACATTAACATCAAATTCATCCATAGAAAAAGTAAACTTCGCTGAGACCAAGTGGCTCAAGCGGTAAAAATGATCAAATCCTAATGGCCGAATGTTCTGCAACAGCAGTCTCCTATTCTTCGTTTCAGAAAGGAACACAAATCCTGGGTGATGCTTCGACACATCTCTATAGGCGTCGAACTGTGAGGTTGTTCCCTATCCCAGCAGTTCAACTGGCGTCTTCATAAATAAGTTTTGGGGTTTTGGACCCTCCAACTCATTAACCCTGAGAACTTGTGTTGGTTTTCTTTGACCTGCTGTGGGACATGCCTCACGATTCGGTTTCCCCAAAGAAGGTAAACCAACAGAAGTAGATCGGCTCCACTGGAGAAGTCCGGCGAAGGAACTCTGCTTTTCTAATTGGCATTCCACGTGGAATACCATGGCGTGAAACACCTCTACTTGGCGATCTGGCCTTACTACTTTTAGCCTTTGCACTAGAAGATGATGCTAAATGATGAGCGCTTCCATTTCTTTTAGTTCCTCTCCTAGTAAATCCTCATCTGGGTCATCCGTCCCATCTATGTCCATACATGATTCCTGAAGTTGATCTCCCACGTTCTCAGATCCTCCAATGTCCATATCATGCAAGGCTTCTATGATTGGACCATTGTTCATACGTTGTTAAGCATATAATTCTCCATAGGAGAAATCAATAACCGTGAAGCACTCTTCCCGGGCGTAGCGTTACCATCACCATCAGTATCGTTGTTCACATGAAAAGGTGAAACAATGGTGCTTGCTAGCTTTCTGCCACTGCTTCGAGGCTTCAAGATCAGAAGGCTGCGGTGTATGTATTGACAAAGTGCCATCCTGATGGTTGTCCTCATGAAAACCATGTTTTTTCCTTCAATATCAGCTGACGTACTTCCTCTTGTGAGCCCCGTACGTCTACTCTTTTCCATCCATGTTTGAGGTTTCTTTGTTGCATAAGGAGCATACCGATGATTGTTACGAGGTCTAGAGGAAGACCAGCGGTTGTCTCCTGGTCCACGCAAAGGTCTCTCGCAGCAAGTTTGTGGCGGCGATCATTCGTAGTAGCGCTTCGCTTCTATTGGACTATCCACGGTAGTTATGAGAGTATACAGCGTTTGTTAAGTTGAGAGCATCACGATCATTCCTTATACCAACATTATTTTTAATATTTAGTAGTTTTACCCAACATTTTTGTTTTAACAATAATCCAACACAGTTATTATTTAATATAAAATTATACATTTATATAAATTTTTATTACATAACATGAATAAACAAACATAAAACACCATATTTTATAAAGAAAACATCTTATATATATTTAAAGTTTTTCTTTAAATGATTAATAAAAGTGTGTTAAAAATAAAATGTGAGCTTATTTATCTTTCATTATTTTAAATGAATTAAAGTTCTTAGAATAAATATTCTCATGTTTTTCAATTAAAATATCAAATTAGATGAAAGAATAGTCAAAATTTTAAAATTGATTAGATAATATTAACATATATAATCCATTTCGACGAAATATAAGAATAAATAAAAATTAAGGATTAATTTATAATTTAGAGATAGCATAGTTTCAATAAATGAAACAATGAACAATATTGCTTCAAATTTGAAGCAACATGTTCTTGCTTCATTTTGAAACAAAATGGAATATTATTGAGCATAATTTGCTTCAAAATGAATAAAAAGTGGAAATGAAACACCTCTAGATATGGTCTTATGTAAATAACTCTGGCTATCAAGAATTCGGAGAAGATTGAATTTTATATTTATTCTCTAAATGATTGGGATACAGAAAACTCATACACACATGTCTGGAAAAAATGGCATAAACAAAAGTAGTTGGTAAAGCACCAATCTCGCAATGAATTGGTGTATGATTTCCATATATTAATTTACAGTTTGACATTCTCAAACTTTTCTTTTGCTAGCTGGAAACCAAAAGCAACGAGTAATAAATAGTTAAATACATATCAAATCAAACCAATAAATGGAAATATAATTGTTAACAAAATTGATCAAAAAAATTTGTTAATAAAAATGCAAATACAAGTTATACAACTTATCAAGCTTGAACCTTTTTAGTTTATTTTCTTAAATGTACATATTTGTTTCAGTGATTTATACTTATCTAGATGGGTTTATTTATATCAACCCACAAACTTATCAACGTTTCTCTAGTTGATAGTTTTACATCGAACTTGTATTAGTACTTTTAATTTTTAAATATAAATGAAATTTAAATTTTTAATTGCTGCATATGGTGCCGAAAAATACCTAGTATTAATACAAGTTCGATGGTAACAACTATCAACTATAGAAACATTGATAAGTTTGTGGGTTGATATAACTAAACCCATCTAGATGAGTATAAATCATTGAAACAAATATGTTAAAACATTTAACATAAAATTAAGATAAATAAATTTTTATTTTAAATTATATTTAAGAAATATATATATATATATATTTTTAAAAAAAAATTTACAATTTTAGATAGATTTTCATTTATTACTTTTAGTTAATATATATTAAATCAATTTGTATAGATTTTCTTTAAAACATGATATGAAATTTTTTATAATGATCAAAAAATAAATTGAATAGAATTTGTAACATTTAAAATGTATAGATATAAATAGGCAACAAATGGTGTTACGATTAAAATTTTATATTTTAAAAAAAATAATATAAAATTTTGAAAATCTTGTTTAGTAATAAAAATTGTATGATTATAATAAAATTATATGATTATAAAATAAACTAAATAATATTTCTAAATTTATAAATATTTTATATTTATTACATTATTTAAAGTCATATTCAAATATATTTATTTTATGATGATTATAATTTATTTCCATATTCTAAATTTATAAATATTTTATATTTATTACATAGAAATCAACATTTATTGACATGTCATATTTTATCATTAGACATTCCATCAATTCTAGTATGTTATGTCATCTTTTTTTTAGTGAAAGTAATTCTAGATATGACATATGTCAAAATCACTTTTCAAATAATATTAAATTCTAAAACCTCATTTTTCTCTAGAATATCATTTGTTCCTGGTCTTGGTCAAGCATTTTAACCGAATCATAAGCTAAACAAATCAATAACTGAAACTGAATCGAAATGTCCACCATCTAATCCTCCTTACGAGTTCCAAATCTTTTACTTTTATTTATAGTATATTTCTCTGCGGATAGCACATTTTTGAATACCATAACATATAAGTATGTCTATAGCTCTGCTGATATTATGTTTCTTGTTACCATTTTAAAAGTTTGATAGCTTTCAGCCTTCACCTAGACTAGAAACATAATACTGACGTGGAGAAAAACATTAAGCCTTCGAATATTTCCAATGGAATTGCACCACATTAGTTAATAATAACAAAGTATCAATAATAATTATGTATCTATATGTATTCATTAATATTAAGATCACACCTGTTAGAGGATTTTGTGACAGGACTTTTTTCAGTACTTCTGAAGCGGGGTTAAGCTAATATTTCGTGAGTGTTTAGAGATTTTGAAGGATAACAAGAGTTTGTATGTGAAGAGATGTTTTATTAAAGTGAACTACAATAGATTGGTGTATGAACCCTAGCCCTAGCTAAACTTTATTCTCTTAGTCTCGGATGTTGATCCCGTGCTTTAGGGTTTTGATTCGCCTTATATTCGTCCTTAGGTCGGTTTTAGTCAGTCTGAATAAGAGAAATTCTTCCATATTCGGAAATATGGAAGGTTCTCTTTGTCGGAAGTTTTCCATTTCCCCGAGGGAAAGGGTAGTTCCTGAGTTCTTTTCAGTGAGGACCCGTGGTATTCTTTTGCGGGGACCCGGAGGCCTGAGTCCTGCCTGGAGCCTGGAAGAAAATGATACCTGAGTATTTTTTCCCAACAGTTTGCCCCTTATTTCTCGATTTCGTCATGAATTAGAATAATAATACTCAAGTCAACCGGAGTTGCTCATTCTCAGCAGGCTTCCCTCAGGCAGGACCTGCTTTAGTAGTTCCGTGTCTTTTAATCTTCTCTTATGTCGGAGTCTTTTTGCGGAGTTAGCGAACTCAATTTTTCTGGAGTTCTTGAACTAGGCGGGATCGAGTTCGGGATTCACTTGTAAATGAAAGGCGAGATTCCTGAGATCCGGGACCGAGGCGGTATGGATTTGGAGGGAAAGTGAGGATCTCGAGGACCGCGTGTTGGGAGATTTCTGAATCAGCGTTCCTGCATGGAGGCGTTTGTGGCGTGGAGCTTCGATTAGGGTTCTAACCTAATCTCTCCATTTGCCGCCTAGTAAAGCTTCACTTTCCTTCTTTCTCTCTCGAAGATCCTGGCGATTCTCCTCCTCGAGATCTTCACGGGTAATACTCTCTTTCCTTTCTCTCTCTTTTTCTTTCATTTCGCACCTCCCCCATCGACTCCCATATCGAAGATGAGGACCGGATCGAATCCTTCTCCTAGCTCTTCTTCCATCGGTTCTAGGATAAGGTCGAAAACAGAGTCACAACCGACCCTCCTGAATCTACAGATACTTCTGACCTCTCTCTGATCATACCGGCGGTCGAGAATCCAGGCCAGGCGGTGTAGAAAGAGCTTCTCCAACTGCAGAAATGGAGAAACTTCCTTGGTCTTCTTTCGGCGATTGGAGTGGAGGAGGTCGAAAGTTGGAACAGAGGTTCAGTCTTTCCGCCGAGGTCGCCATCGGATTCCTGTTCCTTCGATAGGGTTTCCGACTTTGAGGTCGATGAGGTTCCGATGTCGAGGGTTTCTTCAAGTCAGGCTTCGAGATCGAGTCCCTTCCCTGGTGGCCAATATCGGAGGCGTTTGGAATTTCAGGGCAGCTGAATCCTCCTCCTGGAAGACATTGTTCGCTATGCAGAACCTTGGTGACCTCGAGGGTCTTACTATCGGAGTTCTTGGAGATCCTTTACTCTTACTCTGTTTCTTCTATGAATACTGAGGGAGACATCATCTGCGTCCCGTAGCAAGGCGCCTCGGTTCAATAAATTCCCAAGAGAGAGAGGAAGCATCCTGTCTTCGAGGTCACTTTCGGCTGAAAAATTTGCCTTCATGTATCTCCCGGCTTCTCTTGATCTGGCGTGCAGCTGGTGGGTCACGAGAGTTCAAAATATCTCTCTGCTAACTTGATTTTGATGCTTGCTGTTTCTTTTGCAGATGTGCTTAGCTTGGACCTTTCTCAAGGGAAGGAAACGATCAAAAAGGTGTTGAAGCTTCCAGTGACAAATTCCGTATCTAGTGAGCAAAGAAGCTTTAGAGCGTTGCAGCATCTGGGGTGAGTTCTCTTCTTATCACGTCTTTTACTTCTGAATAGTTTCTAACTCTACTTCGTACTGCGTTTCAGGTAACATGTCGAAGCTAAAGGAGATGAGGCTTTGGCTAAGTATCGAGAAAGCCTACTGAAGCGATGTAGGTGAAGAAGGCTGGTTCTAAGAAACCAACTCCGTCGAGGATGATGATGACGTTCAGTTCGTCAGGAGCAACAAGCGGAAAGCTACTCCATGTCAGCCTCCTTCGTCTTCCAAGAAGAGGGCTAAAGTCCCCGGGTCTGCCTCAAAAGAATCTTCATCGTTACCCTAAGCTCTTGACAGCGTCCTCCTTAATCTTACTGCCAAGTTCTTCCCTTTGACTCAGTTCTCCTAGCTTTGGAGAAAGACTCTTCTGCTGCCATCCAATCCCTCCAAGTTGACTTACTTCAGGTGAGATATACATATTTTGTTTTTCGTGAGATCCTGTGGTTCTCTTTGTTTCTTGGATCGTGCTCTGTGCGGTGGTGACTCAGCTATATCAGCTCGGGGAGAGGATGGAGGATAAGACTTCCATGAAGGCCGATGACACTCTGGCCTCTCAGCTACGTGAAGAAGGATAGGGTCTTGGCTCGAGAGATCAAGGGCTGAAGCTCAAGCTAAAGAACCAAGATGAAGCGGGAGTGTTGGCGGGAAAATGCCTCTCTCAGGGGCAGTTAAGAAGAGGGAGGAAATATGTGAACTGAAGGATGCTGCAGAGACCTTCGGATCGAGAAGTCTATGGCGGTGAACGGTGCCCAGGTGATGGCTCGTTGGGAACTGATGAGGGAATGGCTTAAGGAGGAGAGAGCTGGAATCTCATGACTGCACTGGGCAGTACAAGATTGTCAAAACTACGAAGCTCAGTTCCTAGGCCTTCCAGCCCCTTCCTTTGAGGACGAGCCCCAGATTCCTGAAAAGCCAAAGTAGTGACGACCCTGAGCCTTCGGCGATGATCCTCAAGTCAACTAGAACCCCATCTCTCAAACTTTTAACTCTTAACCACGTGTGGGGTTTCTTTTGTGTATCTACCCTCTTGAGGGTTTCGATCTGATGCTCAAATTATCCTAGAGCAACACCTCTCATCAAAAGAGGTCAAGTTGTGGTACTTAGGGATCGAATCCACGAGGGCGATGGAACACAATAGATCTTATTATAACTAAGCTAGGTCAATTTCAAACCAGTAAATTGCAAGTAAACTTAAAGCGGTGAGCAAGACAATTACTCAAGTGATTGATTTGGGTGTTAACTAATATGGTGAAGGTGTTAGATTTAGGATTACTATTCATGTTATCAGGATTATAATAGTATGAATGCTTATATGAGATGCTTGCATGATATTAAAGAACAACGATGCAATAGCCGGTATGCGTCATGACTATCTTACACTATAATCAATGAGACTCCACGTTGAGAATCACTGAAAGCGTCGATCGACCTGCCATTGCGTGTCGATCGATGGTGCCCATAGATATATCGATCGATGACTCTATAGGAGTATCGTCGATCATCTAAACTTTAAGCGTGTGGTTGAATCTGATTCACTAGAAAATTTGCCAAGTCAGCTATCGCTTGTTCCCAGCAAATTCTTAGCTCAGAGAAGATAGATCCAAGGATGTTATCTTTGTAGGTATAGAGTTAGCTACTCCTACACAAGCATTAAGAACAATATCCGAAGATAAATATCACATGCTCAAGTATTCATATTTGGGGCCAATCCCTCAACCTATTTGAATCCTAAATCCAACAAAGGTGTTTACTCAGACATGGCTGAGTAGAACATCATAACAATAATATAAAACTGCATAGATAGAATAGATAGAAACAAAGGTGTTCAAGAAAGCTCTCAATTTGTAACTCTCTCTCTCTCTCTCTCACAAAACAAAGAACTAAGAAAAGGTAGAAGAAACTATGTAAAAGCTATATGAAAAGCGTGTCTTTGCCAAAACAGTTTGGCAAGACTTAAATACTTAGGAATAATTAGGTTAGAACTTCGTCAGGGCATTCTGGTAAATAGATGATTGCTTGGGCTTCAAGTGGCTGTGACCAAAATGGGCTATGGCTCGAATATCGATTGATTACACAGGATGTGTATCGATCGGCAGCGTCTCTATTCGTGTCGACCAGGGGATATGGCCTCCTCGGGTGAGATCTCAAGTGCTCCAAAATGGTCCTAAAACATCATCTTTCTTCAGCTGCTAGTGTGACCTGTGAAAAAGATAATGCTAAAAGACTACAAAACATACTAGATATATCCTAAAACACTCAGATATCAGGGTAAAATCGGGTCAAAATATATTTTTCATAGTGGGATCAATTTGCATAGAGTAGGGCAGCATCTATTTTTGGTAGCTAAACTGCTGTTTGATGGTAGTGAATCGATCGATGTCTGTGGTGTAAATCGATCGATGTCTGGTGGTGTAAATCGATCGATGTATGGTTGTGACTGTCGGTCGATATCTGCTTCGTCTTGTCGATCGAAGAAGGGTGGGTGGGTTTGGGTCCGCCTGAACTCTGCGTGTGTCATAATCCGGATTGGTTTGGTCGTAGCTGTAGACTTCGGTTGACTCGTCGTCGATGTGGTATCCACGGACATCGATCGATATTCCTCTTTGAGCGTCGATCGATGACTGTCGTCTTGTGTCGATCGATCACGGTGAGAGCTGTCGATACTCATGGTGCTCTCGGTTCCAAAGTCTTCTTCATGAAGCTCTTCATCTCCATCCATTTGCCAAAATTTATCTTTGTGATGGCATTGATGTGGTGTCTGATGAGATCTTCCTCTCTCCCTTTATTAAGGCGTCTTGCCTCTTAATAGATTCTGCTGTTTGAATCACTGCTCTAGCTTCTTCACATGGGTACTCAAGGTGTCAAACTTCACATTCAGGCTATTGTATGCAACATCTATCTTTCCATTGAAATCCACGATAAGCCTCTGCTGACCCTCTAGAACTGAATCAAGCATTGCTTCAATCTTGCTCTGAGTAGGTGGTGGTGGATTTTGGTAGAAAAATTGTTGAGATTCTTGTTGTTTCTGTAGTTGCTGTTTGAAGGGTTTTGGTGCAATTCTGATTGTAGTTGCTTCTCACTGTTGCCATAGAAGTTCCGTTTCCACTCTGGTTTCCAAACCTTTGAGATCCTCTTATGAAATTCACTTCTTCTTCACATCCTTCCTCATCACTCTCATAGCTTCTACATCTTAAAAGCTGACCTGCTTCCTTGAAGCTTGTGAGCAGCCTGTCTAGCTTAGCCTTCATATCATCTAGCTGCTCCTTTCCAAGAGCATTGGCTAGTCTCCTTCTCTCATAATCAGTGTTCTTGGTGCTATTTAGCTGCCAAGTTCTCAATAAGTCTCACAGCCTCCTCTGGATTACTGGTGTTGAAATTTCCTTCAGCTGTGTCTAGTGCTGTCTGTAGGTTAGATCTAAACCTCACAAAGAGAAGTGCTGAGTAGCTGTACTTCATGAATCCATGGTGTGGACAATCTCTCTGATAGGACTTGAAACAGAACCCAACAATGTCTGAAAGGTTCTGCATGAATGTAGCAATCTTGCTTCTCAACTCCTCTATAAGCGCCTCATCAAATAAATTAATCAAGAAGGCATTCTTGATGTCATCGAGATGTGAGATCCCGTGGTAGTTTCTTAAGCCATTGCAAAGCTTCTCCAGAAAGAGAATGCTTGAAAACTTGCAAAGTAGGTAGTCAGCTGGGACTCCATTGGCTTTGATAGCAGATATGAGATCCTCGTTACCTCTCTAGATGGTCCATAGGATGCTCATTGGATGCTCAACGTAGGGTGTCTGTCCTACAAGTGTGTAGTATTGAGGCTTCACCTCATAATCATCCCTCTCAGCGTAATGGAGGACAGATTACGATCTGTTGGCATGGTGAATGCTGACGGTTGTAGTCAGCCAGATATATGTTCATGTTAGCTTCTTACGCAGCTCGGCGGTTGCTTCAGCAGCTTCAGCTTCTGGATCAGGGATTGCAGCCCCTGATCATTGATTCTTTGACCTGCTGCAT
>JAEACV010000305.1:0-16103 GCA_016432835.1 Brassica nigra
CCGGCGGCGTCAGCGAGCCAATACCTGGCGCCAGCACCAATGGCCCGGCGGCACAGTCCATAGCGAACTGGCCTGGCGAGCGGTGACACCGACCTGGCGCGGTACGTACAGCGTCCGCCTTGAGCGGCCTAAGCCTACGGCCTGCGTCACTCGAACGACCTGGCTTAAACGGTACCGGCCTGGCGCCCGGCGGCATATCATCAACTGGCGGCCTGGCAGCGGCACCTACCGAACCTGGCGAGCAGCGTCCGAGCGCCTGGCGCCGAGCGGCACCAACCTGGCGCGGCGGCTTACGCAGCGTCCACCTTGAGGCGGTGCATGGCGGAAGCGCTTACCAACCTGGCGGCGGCTACAGCGTCAGCGAGCGGCCTGGCCAGCCGTAGCGGCACCAAACACAGCGCCCGGCGGAAGCGGCACCGGCCTAAGCGCCGGCGCAGCGTCCACCGCAGCTGGCGCCCGGTAGCGGTTGATCTGGCGCCCGGCCGGCAACACCGACCTGGCGCCATGACACAGCGTCATATGGCGAGCCTGGCACGGCGAAGCACCAACCTGGCGCGGCGAGCGGCACCGACCACAGCGCCCGGCGGCAGCGTCCTGAGCGGCTAGCGCCAGCGGCACCGTCCGCAAAGCTGGCCTGGCGGCAACTTTCCGACCTGGCGCCCGGTCGGCCCTCGTCACAGTCTCGGTCCATCGTGTTCGGTCTGATCCCATCTTGGCTTGTTTGGATCAATCATCGCCAGAGTTTGGGGACGATCGACTCTGGAATAAACATCGCCGACTTCGATTGGAATGCGTCCTCGATGTTTTACGACAAAAACTAGAAGTTGGATTTCTCGTAGAAGATCATTATAAAACAAAGATCGATTAACGAACATCGATCCCTTTAGGCTATCTAAAGATCGATTAACTTCGAGCCGGCCTGGCGTACGTGGCACTGACCTGGCGCCCAGCGGCATCCATGGCCGACCTGGCGCCCGAAGCGGCACCGACCTGGCGGCGGCAGCGTCACCTTGAAGCCGGCACTGGCGCGGCAGCCACCAGCGTCCTTGAAACCGACCTGGCGCCCGAAGCGGCACCAACCTGGCGCCCGGCGGCAGCGTCACGCAGCGAGCCGGCCTGGCAGCCGGCACCCGAACTGGCCGCCCGCGGCACGTCTATGAGCAGCTTTGCGCCAGCCGAGCAACTTCCGGCTTAGCCAGCCGTAGCCATATCGCTGGCCGGCCTAGCGCCTGGCGCCAACCGGCCTGGCGCCAGCGGCTGCAGCGTCCTGGCCGGTCTAAGCGCCAGCCCGGCGGTTTACAACCTGGCAGCCGGCGCCGCAGCGTCACCTTGAAACGGCCTAAGCGCCAGCGAGCGGCACCAACCTGGCGCGGCGGCACCGCCTGGCGCCAGCGCAGCGTCCACGAGCGGCACAGCGGCCCGGCGACGCTTCCCGATCTGGCGCGTGAAGCACCGAACTGGCGCCCGGCCGGCAGCGTCCGCAGGCGGACTGGCGCCAGTAGCGGCCCGGCCTAAGCCGGTAACACCGACCTGGCGCGGCGTACAGCGTCCGCAGCAGGCGCCTGGCGCCCGGCGGCACCATCCATATGGCTGGCCTGGCGCCGTAGCGCCCGACCTGGCGCCGGTCGGCCCCTAGATCCTGGTCACCGTCCCATCGTGTTCGGTCTGATCCCATCTTGGCTTGTTTGGATCAATCATCATGAGTTTGGGGCGATCAACTCTGGAATAAACATCAACCGACTTCGATTGGAATGCGTCCTCGATGTTTCGACAAAAACGAGATTGGATTTCTCGTAGAAGATATCGTATCAGAAAAGTCAGTTAGCGAACCTCGATCCTTTAGGCTATACAAAGATCGATTAACTTCGAGCCGACCTGGCGCCCGTGGCTGGCGCACCCGGCGGCGCCGGCAGCACGTCCATATGGCCCGGCCTGGCGCCCGGGCGGGCATTGAGCGGCTTACAACGTCCGAGCAGCCTGGCGCCAGCGGCACCACAAGCGCCCGGCGGCAAATCCGCAGCGAGCGACCTGGCGCCGGCTGACCTGCGTCCTTTCGAGCGGCCACAAGCGCCGGCGGCACCAACCTGAGCCCGGCGGCATATATCCAGCGAGCCGGCCTACAAGCGCCCGGCGGCACCGACTGGCGCCGGCTACGCAGCGTCCTTGGCTTCGGCTTTGGCGCCCGTGACGGCTTACCCAGCTTGGCCCGTGCGTCCGCGCGAGCGATCACAGCGCCGCGAGGCACCGACCTGGCGCCCGGCGGCACGCGTCAGCGGCCGACCTGCGCCCGCGAGCGGCATTCGGGTAGCACCGACTGAGCGCCCGGCGGCCGCATCTACGAGCGACTGGCGCCGGTAGCGGCACCCGATCAGCAGCCGGCGGCACACCTGGCTGGCGGCATGCAATCCGCATGAGTACCCGCGGCGAAGCGGCACCGACTTTAGCGCCCGGTGACACCACCGACCGCCGGCGTACAGCGTCATAGCGGAGCGACCTGGCGCCAGCTTACCGTCCCATGGCTGGCTTTGGCGCCCAGCGGCACCGACTGGCGCCGGTCGTGACCCTCGATCTGGTCTGTCCCATCGGTGTTGAGTCGATCCCATCTTGGCTTGTTTGGATCGATCATCATGAGTTTGGGACGATCCGCTCTGGAATAAACATCCGCCGACTTCGATTGGAATCGTCCTCGATGTTTACGACAGCCCAGAAGGATTGGATTTCACGTAGAAGATATCGTATAAAACAAAGATCGATGCTTGAACATCGATCCTTTAGGCTATCAAAGATCGATTAACTTCGAGCGGCCTGGCGCCGGCGAGGCAGCTCCGACGCAAGGCGGCCCGGCGGACGCGGCGTCCATGACCTGGCTGGCCGTGGCGCAAACTGGCGCGGCTGCAGCGTCACGCGAGCCAGCCAGGCGGCAAACGTCCGCGACGACCGACCTGGCGTGGCGGCACCGACTTTAGCGCCCGGCTGGCATCCGCATGGCCGACTGGCGGCCGGCAACGCAGCGTCCACCTGAGCCGGCCCTGGTGACCGGCCACAAGCGCCGGCATCGTCATATGGCCTGGCGCCAGCGGCACTTGACCTGGCGCCGGCCCGGCAGCGTCTGGCGACTGGCGCCAGCGGCACCAACCTGGCGCCAATGACGTCAGCGAAGACGATCGACAGCGTACCGACCTGGCGGCGATCCGCGAAACGGCCACAAGCGCCAGTGGCACCAACACCGCGGCGGCGCAAACCTGGCGTATACAGCTCGACCTGCGGCGTTGACCTCACCATTGAGGCGATACGGTTTGGATGAACTATCAGCGCCAGACAGGTTCATGAGGAGGCTGCGCGCTGGCCACGCCTTGTCCGACCTAAAGCGCCCGTGACAGGCGGCTTTTTCACAACCACAAAGGCGCCAGTGACCCGCAGCGAAAACATGGTTCCTTAGCATGGCTGCTTCACGTCTATAGTGGCGCTGCGGCGGCCCAGACTAAGCGCCCGATCGGCCTGCGATCTGGTCGGTCCCATCGTGTTCGGTCTGATCCCATCGACATAAACTTGTTTGGATCGATCATCGCCAGTTTGGGGCATCCGCGACTCTTGGAATAAACATCAGCGGAATCGATTGGAATCGTCTCAGAAATGTTTTGACAAAAGTCTAGAAGTAATTTCAAAGTAGAAGATCTCGAATTAAACAAAGATCGGTTCGGACACTAGATCCTTTAGGCTAGAAATCAAAAGATCAGTCTTCGCCGCCCAGCGACATCAACTGGCGCTGACGACGCAGCGTCCGGCAAAAAGATCTGCCCTCGAGCAAGGCCCGCAAACCGTATGAACCGAAACGATCCGGTACAACGAAGCGGCTGCGATCCGACCCTGGCCACGGCGCCACCGGCACCAGCGGCGCCGGCACCGACGCCGGCGGGCCGGTACACCGCACCTGGCGCGGCGATGCGCGAGCGCTGGCGTGGCGGCGGCACCGCCCGGCGCGACGGCGGCCTGGTCCGGCGCCGTACCTGGCGGCACCATGCCGACTAAAGCGCTGGCGCAGCGGCACCGGCCGGCACCACGTACCGGCCTGGCGATGGCGGCTGGCGCCATGGACGGCCTGGCGCAATGCGGACGGCGGCCCGGAACCGACCTGGCGGCCGGCGGCGCCGTGATAGGCGCCGGCCTGGCGCCAGCGGCACCTATGGGCCGGCCGTGGCGCCGGACGGCGCCCGGCCTGGCTACCGACCGGCGCACGCGACCTGGCGCGGGCCCGCCTAGCCCGGCACCGCGTCCACGGGGCTGGCCTGGCCGGCGGCACCGGCCTGGCGCCGGCGGCCCTCGTCCTGGTCTCGGTCCCATCGTGTTGGTCTGATCCCATCTTAGCTTGTTTGGATCAATCATCGCTGAGTTTGGGGCGATCCGCGGCTCTGGAATAAACATCCACGACTTCGATTGGAATGCGTCCTCGATGTTTTCACGACAAAAACTAGAAGTTGGTTTCGTAGAAGATATCATTATAAAACAGATCGATTAGCAGACATGATCCTTTAGGCTATCGGTTTATTTTGACGAGAAAGATAGTCTTTTCAGAAATCATATAAAGCGTTCAACGACTTAAGACAAGTCCGGACTTACTTACGATTTTAAGAATTCAGGCCCAATCAGACTTGTGATGGTTTATCAATTTCCCGAACATGGGATAAACATTAAATGCCGAGAAATAGAAAACTTCGAGGGATAATTCGAGAAGATGACGCGGAAATAGAATATTTCACGAGATAAACTGGAGCCCAAAAGTCCATCATCCCAAGGCCCAAACCGACTGAAGGTGGGTATATAAGGAGAGCAGGCGGGGAGAAAGGCGTCGAAAATCCGAGGTTAGACCAGAGCATCCTGCGGCAGAAAACTAGGGTTTAGGTAGTTAGACCAGCAAGAGCTTAGGGCGTTTGGCTGCCTCCTGACTTCTACGCTTTCTTTTAAGATCGCAACTCTCTTTGTCTTCGAGAATCAGAAGCCCTTTCGTTCCCTTATCTAATAAAAGCGTAGGCGGACCCAAATAATTCAATTTCTATTTTTGTCTTGTTTACTTGTCGATTTCGTGTAGCGCCGATCGGAGAATCCGGACCTAGGGAAAGTCGGGTTCACTTGGCTTTCCTCCATGATCTTATTTGCTCGAAAATTGGCGGTGTGATTTCCGGTTCCCACAGTTTGGCGCTAGAAGGAGGGGACGGATTACTCTTTCATCACGCGCCGGCGCAGTCGAACCAATGTCAGAAATATGAGAAAAGTTGCAGTTCGCGTCAGCGATGGTAAAACAACTCCAGCAGCGGTGTTCCTATAGTAGCGCTTGCATAAGCGCCCGGTGCTCGAGCAAATCAAAAACCTAGCAGCGGCTTTCCGCCACAGGAAGAGAACAAGAGCTCAATTTCTCTATCTAAACAGAAGGGCAGCGATAAAATCTATCAAACCCCAAAATTCGTCTTGTTACCAAGTTAGAGAAATCATAGCGAAGCAAGGTTTCTACGAAAAGCGTTTCTTCGAGAACCTCGGAAAAATAAAACTTATTCTCCTCGAAACGGAAACCCATATTTTCGTGGAGCAGAAGCCGCAGCCGTCGGTTCACGATTCCCGCCATACTTCTTACAAACAACTCTCGAGGAATGCGGAGAAAGCGAAAGGAGGTTGGGCTTGATCTTACTAGGACGACTTGCCATAAGGTAAGATCAGTCTTCCCAGTTCGCCTTAGTAAGAGCCCACTTTGTTCTCTTTTGTGTTTAAGTCAAAATGGCTTTCGTTTGCGTCTCAATCGAGGTTCGTTGAGATTTCTGAAAAGGAACAAAATCACTCTCCGGCCACCTCGCTGTGGGCGAGAACAATATCACCAAGGTCACCTCGCCTGTGGAAACCTCACTTTGCTCTTGTTGGGGTCAAAAGCGGTTATCGAAATCTACGGCTAAAGACCTTCCCAAACTCAAAATTTCCGAAGCGGCCGAGGAAAGATCGAACAAAAAAACCTGACGGCAAGGCGGCCTGGCACGGCCGCAGGGCGGCAGCGGGCCGCAAGCGCCCTGGCGGCACCACCACGGCCTGGCGGCGCACGGGCGCAGGCTGTATGGCGGCCCAACCTACGCGCCCGGTAAGCAGCGGGCTGGCCTGGCGGCGGCACCGCCTGGCGCGGCGCGCAGCAGCCCGGGCTGGCCTGGCGCCAGCGGCTGCGGGCCTGGGCTGGCTACCCGCACACCCGGCGGCGCACGCGCTGGCGGCCTGGCGCCAGCGGCACAGCCTGGCGCCAGCGGCACCGGCACCAGCGCCGGCGGCCCGGCCAGCCAGGGCCCTGGCGCCAGCGGCTGCAAGAGCCGGCGGCCTGAAGCGCCCGGCGGCACCAACTGGCGCCAGCGGCTGTGAAGACGCAGGCTGGCCTAAGCGCCGCCGGCACCAGCCTGGCGTGGCGGCAGCAGGGCCGGGCGCCTGCGCCGGCGGCACCCGGCACGGCTGGCGGCGGGACGGGCTGGCCTGGCGCCGGCGGCGCAAACCTGGCGCGTACACGCGGGCGCGGGCTGGCCTTAGCCGGCAAACCTGAAGCGCCGGCTTGCAGCGGGAGCCTTGCTGGCCTGGCGCCAGCGGCACCAACCCGTCGGCTGCGCAGCGGGACGGCACCTGAGCCTGGCGCTTGCGGCCGCAGCGGAGGTTCGGGCTGACTGGCCCAGCGCCCACCGACCTGGCGGCGGCACCTGAGCGAATGGCCTGGCGCCAGCGGCACGGCCTGGCGCCGGATCGGCCGTCGTCCAGTCTCCGGTCCCATCGTGGTCGTCCGATCCCCTTGGCTTGCTGGATCGATCTTTGTGAAGGTTGAGTACGATCACGGTTATTACAAAATCGTCAATCGACTATACGAGAAAAAAGTTCCTTCGGAAATGAGAGAACCTTCAAAGACTATTTTCGAAAAATTTTTGTAAAGGTTTAAATCTTTGTAGGACAGGAACAAAAGCGTCTTGAAAAACACTGCCGTAAATTTAGGGAACTTAGGACTGGTGGATAGTCATAGCAGCTAAGTCTTAGGCAAAATTTCCAGTCTTGTTCCATCATTCCTTGATTGTCCAGGCAGTACATGCAAACCGATCTAGTCTCGAAAACCGAAAGCGATCGCGCAGCGTTCTAAAGCATACTCATCCGCTTCTAAAGAAAGCATTACAAGCCTTCGCGAAGAAACCCGTTTTCTTCGTAAAAGAAAGTAAGTGCGTATACTATATCCGTATAATCCATCTTGAAAACTTTTGCTTCAGCATCGAGACATAGCGCTTTGACAAAGCAAAACTCTAAGCAATAAGATTCGTCTAAAACGCTAGCGGCGCTTAATGACCGTTACAAACATAGTCTTGAAACTCTCGTGCGTCTCGTCAAATTGCATAAACTTCGCGACTAGAAGCGTCAATACCAACGTCGGTTAATAGCGACGGTGAACTACGAAAATAACGAAATAACCTTGGTAAAACTCCATAAGTAGTTGAAGCAGCTTTCGTCAAAGGTCGAAATCATAAGCGGAAACATCTCGTGTAATCCACGGAAACATGCAGCTTCCTTTAACAATCTCGCGATTTTATCTCCATGAAACCGGTCATCCATTACTTCGTATAACAAAAAATTTATACTGAACCATTCATCGTGTAACTGAAACCTAAAGTGGAAGATCGTTTAAAAGCCATCAGCCGTAACTCGAGCTCCACTATGCTTGGCATGTCTGTCTCCGAAAGCTATTTGGCTCGACTGACTCATACTTCCAGTAAAGCCCGGACCTGAATTCGCATCCCCATTAAGGACAATCGTAAACTAACATGACCTTAATAAGGGTCATGGGCTGATCGTTACCAACAACTTCGCTTAGCGATGCGGCTGAATCAGCCTCCATACCAATCAAAGCTACTGAGCGAGCACCGCTCCGATCACTTAACGGCTAAAAACAACAATCCGCGATTTGTTCATAGAGCGCCAAGTGACTATTAAAGCAATTTGTCGCGCATAACCGAATCAGAAATCATACGATAAACTCTCCATACGAAACTCAGTCTAACAACCATATGGTTAGCGGAAGATTCAAACTCATCGTCCCGATCGATTAAGTTCTATCGCCCGTAAACCGCATGAAAAGAAACACTTCGTGACAAGGCTCCAAGAGTTATCGAGTCATCCTTAATATACAAACAAATCCCGGAAGGCCAACCTTCCGAAGCACTGTGAATGTAAGCGGCTTCTCCCTGGAGTCGAACGCGACCTCTTGGTCCTGCGTCAAAACCGAAACAATAGTTTCTGGCTCTGAACATTAGCAAAGAAACATCTCCAAAGCCAGCGAACATTTCAACCGAAATCGCGGCCTGAGGCTCGACCTTCAGCACTGCGAGGCGTCGCTAGCGCTTCGAAGGACATTCTTTTCCTCAAAGCGTTCGGGCGAAATCCTCATCTCTAGAACTCAAAACATACAAACACACCTCTAAGCGGTAACATGCCTCTAAACTGGCATCATTTCGTTGTTGCTGATCACAACAGCGAACTCTGCGTCTAAACAGACAAATAGCCGCCCTTCAGGGTAGGCTCTCTTGCATCCGACAAGGATAAACATAGCGCTATCTGAAATCAAAATTTTGGTCTAGCTCTTAAGTAAAGAGGAAGTAGCTCGACTCCGCGCCAGACAAATCATATAAGCCGACAACAATTAGCGATTTTAAGCGGTGCGAGTCAGGTTAAAATCATGCAAACAGGCATAAAGCGAAAGCCGATTTGTCATCGCCAAAGCCTCAGTCAGAGTAAACCTGGGTCTTGCCACAAGCCAGCCACGCTGGATCTTGACATCTCACGGACATAGTATGGTATCGAGATCAAAATTTCTCTTCACTTAAGCTATTCGTTTCACGAACTTTCAGCGTAAATCGGTAAACCAGCGGAAAATCTCGCTTTATGCAAACAATAGATGCGGTGATCATCAGGGAACTAGGAATGAGGCGACAACTCACCCTCTTTACTTGGCGAAGTTCATAAATAATCGAAAACAAATACATCAACAGCATCATGCCGAAAGTCTCTCATGACACATAACAGACCATATAAGTCTCGCGGAAAACAGATCACAAGGGTCTTAAACTCCAAAGCGAACTACGGAAGGCTTGATCCCTACAACAAAGATGCGTAGGCAGCCGAAGAAGCAGACCCAATCTTACCACTTTCAGCGGAGCCTTTCAACCATTAATTCCATCTTACCTGACATGTCTTCGCCGCAAGAACATCCGCGAAGGTTCTAGCAGCTGGGGGGGAATTGTTGGGGTCAAAATCGGTCCAGCGGGAATCAATGACTAAAAGTCTCACAGAAGTATTTCTTGAAACAAAAAGTCGGATAATTTGAAAAGAAGTTATCTGAGATTTTCTCAAATTAGAATATCCACTCTGAATCGGAAGACTTCTGAAGCGTCTGTGGACGAGGAGTCCCGGAAGATCGGTCCGTTCGCCCAAGGACATCAAGATTCGATCACCACAAAACCCTAAACAAAAGAATCTGCCTCGAAACTTGAAGGGGTCGTTCTCTCAAACCGTGAGGAACCAGAAACGATCAAGATATCAAATCGAAGCCCTCGCCGAGATCTTCAAACGCCGTGCTGGCACCGGACGCCTGGCGCCAGCGGCACCCGTCCTGGCGCCGGCGGCAACGTCCGCCAAGCGACCTGGCGCCCGTGACACCGGCACTGGCGCCGGCGGCACAGCGTCACCTTGAGCAACCTGGCGCCCGTAGCGGCACTGCGGCTTAGCGCGCAGCGTGCGTCGCGAACGACGACCTGGCGCGGCGGTACACCCGGCCTGGCGCCGGCGGCTACAGCGTCGAGCTGACCTGCATGGCCAGCTAGCTACCAACCTGGCGCCCGCCGCGAAATCGCAGGCGACCCTGGCGCCAGCGAAGCGGCACCAACCCTGGCGCCGTGCATCGTCATATGAGCGACCTGGCGAACCGGCGGCCGGCACCGACCTGGCGGCCCGTATGACCACTTCGCGCCAATAGCGAAGCTGACTTCCGCCAGCCGCCAGCGTCCACCGAGCGGTCTGGCGCCCGGCCACCGACACTGGCGGCGGCAATCCACCGCGAGCGGCCTGGCGGCGAGCGCTTTCCGGCCTGGCGCCCGTGGCCTGGCCTGGCGCCCGGCGGCGCAGCGTCCACGAGCCCGGCGAAAGCGCCAGTACCGGTCTGGCCGTGGCGGCACCGGCCTGGCGCGGCGGCATACAGCGTCACTTGAGGCCAAGCGCCTTGGCGGCGGCACCAACCTGGCGCCCGGCCGCACCGACTGGCGCCCGCGGCCGACAGCGTCCATAGGGCGGCCTGGCGCCGGCGGCTTACGTCCATGCTGGCCTGGCGCCGGCGCCAAACTGGCGCCAGTCGCCTTCGTCCTGGTCACCGGTCCCATCGTGTTGGTCTGATCCCATCTTGGCTTGTTGGATCAATCATCGCTGAGTTTGGGCGATCCGGCTCTGGAATAAACATCCTTACTTCGATTGGAATGCGTCCTCGATGTTTTCGACAAAAACTAGAAGGATTGGATTTCTCGTAGAAGATATCATTATAAAACAAAGATCGATTAGCGAACATCGATCCTTTAGGCTATACAGTTTATTTTACGAGAAAGATAGTCTTTTAAATCATTATAAAGCGTTCAACGACTTAAAGACAAGTCCACGGACTTACTTACGATTTAAGAATTCAGGCCCAATCAGACTCGATGGTTTATCAATTTCGAACATCGGATAAACATTAAGCCGAGAAATAGGGAAAACTTCGAGGATAATTCACGAAGATCGTGAAATGGAATATTTCACGAAGAGATAAACTTGGGCCCAAAGCGAGGTCCATCATCCCAAAGCAAAGGCTAGAGGTGGGTATATGAAGGAAACAAGAAGGAGAAAGGCATCCGAAAATCCGAGAATTAGACTTAGAGCATCCTGCTGGCTTAGAAAAACTAGGGTTTAGGTAGTTAGACTGGAACTAGCCAGGCTTAGGGCGTTTGGCTGCCTGCGACTCTACCTTTTCTTTAAATCGCCAACTCTCTTTGTCTTTTGAGATCCTTGTACTTTCGTTTCCTTATCTAATAAAAGCGCCGGGCAAATAATTCAATTTCTATTTGTCTTCTGTTTACTTTGTCGATTTAGGTGTGGCAGCGAATCCGGACCTTCAGGGAAAGTCGGGTTCACGCGGCTTTCCTCCGCAATCTTATTTATCGAAAATTGTGATTGTGAATTTGGTTCCCAAACCCCTCAAATCAATTGCTAAGCAGCATCCTTGCTTGTTTAATTTAAGTTTACTGTTTTCATTCCCATTAAAACCTTTAATCTAATTTAAATTATATTGCATTAAATCTATTTAGTAAGCCTAGAGTCTCGTGGATTCGATCCTAAGTACTACATATGAACCTCTTATTTGAGAGTGAATTGGTCAGCATTTAGGGAATTTGACCGAGATCAACAATCTGCAAGGAAAAGGGGCAGCATCGATCAACACACCTTCTTCATCAATCGACACACTTCCTTGGATAGCGATCAACACTAGCACACCAGCATCGATTGACACCAACCCGCGAGTTAACAACATGGTGCGCCCATGATACTGACTCGAGATGAGCACATAAACCCGTGACCCAGAGGGCCACCTGTGTAATGCAACAGGTCGAAGATTTATGATCGGGGACTGTAATCCCTGCCTGAAGCAGATGCAAAGCAATCTGCTTTGGAAGCTGAGAACAACTGCAGCTAATGTAGCTGATGCTGAGGCGCTCGATCCAGAAAGTAGGCTGAGTACAACCCGTAGAATCAATTCTATGCCAACAGATCAACAATTCGTCCCTTGCTTCAGAGGCGCGATTTCAAGCTAAAGCCGCTACTTTACTCTTGTGGGATAGACAACATTCTTTGGTCTCTCACATGAGCACCCAATGGGTCATTATAAGTGGTTCGAGGATCTAGTGTCTGCTATCAAAGCCAATGGAGTCCACAGGGACTACCTGCTCTGTAAGCTCTTGAAGTACTTACCTGTGAGATGCTTCATATTGGTTTAAGCAGCTAGAACCAGGATCTCTTCGTCCTGGACTGACATCAAGAACACATTCCTGTGTAATTTATTTGATGATCTTGAGCTGAGGAGTTGAGGAACAAAATCTCTACATATTGAGCCAGAAGTCTACGAGTCCTTGAACTCTTGGGTAAGATTCAATTCTTATCAGCGTAATTGCCCACATCATGGATTCAGCAAAGTACAACTACTCAGTACTTTCTTTATGAGCATAGATTCAGTCTACCAGGTGGCTCTTGACATAGCTAGTGAGGGAATTTCAACACCAGAAACCAGAGGAAGCAACCATACTCATTTAGTACCTGTCATCAAGTAACAGCACCAAAAACACTAACCATGAGAGAAGGAAATCATTTTCCAGCATGGATATGCAACAGTTGGATGAAGTCAAAGCAAATTGGATGGAGTCCACAAGCTGGTCATGAAGCAAGTCAGTTTCAAAGAAGTGGAGGTTGTAGCCTTAGGCATTGATATGCAACAAGGAAAAGAAGAGGAGGATGTGAACTTTGTTGGTTTCAGAATCAAGTATGGGAATCTGAGCAACAACAGAAACTTCAATGGTTCAGGCCAGAGGAGCAACTACAGCAATCAGAACTCCCAATTTCAGAAACCCTTCAGCAACAGCAACCACACAAGGAACTATGGAACCTCTTAATACCAGAACATCCCACCAACAACTTAAAAGCAAACTGGAATCCTTGATTGATCAAGTTCTTGAGGGCAGCAGAGTTATTTGTGAACTTCAATAGGAAGATAGATAATGTTCACACCACTCTGAATGATAAGTTGGACACTATGAGTCCTCGGTGAAGAAGTTGGAGACTCAGTAGCACAGAACACTAAGGCTTCAGAGGCGAGGCGCTAGCTAAGGATAGAAGTGAGATTAGCGAGACACCCGCGTCCATGCCATTATGGATGATGATTTTTGGGAAGTAGTGAAGCATGAGAGCTCGAAGGAGACTTCAAGGTCGAGAGTTCCATGTCGATAGGCATTTTGCATTGGTGTCGCTCGACACCTGCTGCTGAGCACACCGATTGATACCACATGTTGAGCGGCGCTGGCTGACGATCGATTCCTGATGTCGAACATCGATCTTCGCGCGCATATGCGAGCATCAATTCACAGCACCACTAGAACAACAATCAAACGCAACCAGAAGAATCCTTAGGATCTCGACAAACAGCGAGCATCGATCGATGCTACCCTGATGACGATTGATAATACGTTCAACCACGGTATCTGGGCATGATTGCCAAGCATTGATCGACACCAACTTTATGCGATCGATACCCATCTCGAACAAGGGCCGGCGATTGATTGGAACCAATTATCCAACTATGGTTGACGCCCTCCAGAGTATGATGCACCAGAACCAGTAGTCTTCAGCGAGGCTGCTAGTGAACATATTCCCATTGGGAAGAGGAGGAAAAACAAGATACTTAAGCATCGAGGAGGCAACTGAGAAGGAGATGAATGGATTTACTAAGAGAGTTTTAAGGATTATGATGATCAATCATTCGATGAGGGCTATTACACTCATTGCCTCTACATGTTTTTCATAGAGGAGAAAGCGGGGGAGGACATCAAGCGAATGTTCTATCAGGTCAGATAACTGAAAAAGAGGAATACCAAGCGGATCAAGATTGGCGATCCTGGAAAGTTTGTTGTTCCATGCATTGGATTTGAAAAAGAGAAATAAATGGGGAATTTTATATACTATGAATTTGACCACTTTTATGCCATAGTATATATCTTATTTAGAGTCTTTATGTTATGTTTTGAGTTTTATCAATTCAGTTTTGGATCGGTTCCTGTTAGGTCTCAATCGGTTCTGTGCTGATTTATAAGACCTGTGGAAAACCTATAATTTTTGTTACATTTCAGGTTTAGATCTGTTCAAGTATTTAGACCGGAACTGGACCCATAGTATCCAAACGGAGAAGACCTGAAAAATAACTGAAACCAAAATTGTTCAAAAATATTTTAATACCCATAAAATATCTGAAATTTACTTGAAATCTCACTCCAAAATCGAAAAATACCTGCAATTTTACCTTAACACCCAAATTATATTGACAAAACCTAAATTTTTACCGAAACTATAACCAAATACATGTAACCCAAAACTTATAAAAATATATGTAATAGCAAAATAAATCAAAATATCCAAATATAACTCATATATATAATAAACTTTTTGGAATTTGGATATCGATCAGGTGTCAAAAGGATCTGGAACGAACTTGCTTTCATGGGTCCTGAACAAAACATCAACAGATTAGTTTATCTTTACCGGATCGATCCAAACCAGTTGGTTTTGGATCGGTTTCGGATCGAATTCTTTTGGTTCAGATATCTTACTCATGCCAATTGCCTAATAATATACAAGTAATATGTACTTCCTTCGGTACGTAATTATTGAAGGTTGAAATAATGGGATGAGTAATGGGTGGCGGCGTGGCGGCTGTAACCGTAATGACTTTACTTTGGCCAGAAAAGATATATTTTGTAACTTTCTATTTGTCGCCGCCTTGATACTTTCAACTCTGATGACTCAGCTGTCTCTACCCCGATAATTATGAGAAGAATTAAAATAAGTACCTTCCGTGACCGATTGACCATGCTTTCATTGTTTATACAGACTTAGTGTTGGAGAATGTTAGACAAATACAATACAACATGGAAACAATATTTGAAAAACAGTTTAAAAAAAAACATGGGAACAATATTTACATTACAACATCTCTTGGTGACTAGCTAGAAAAGTGCACTAGATGTGCTTTCTCATGATAAAGAATCTGAACCTACTATTATTAAAAAAAAATGTATTCAAGTGATATGGATACATCACAAGAAGTCAAGAACCCCGAAACTCAGTAAGTTTATATCCTTTCAACAATAAAATATTGTAGTTAGGTTATAAAAGGGTTGACATGGTCCAAATGAGGAAGAAAAGAAGTTCACGAAAAGTCCATGTTTTCTACAAAGTAAAGAATAACCAATAAGATTTGAGCTCCAAATGGACGAAGCTACAAGTTACTTTGACGAGTAAAATATACTAAGAATGAAGACCTACTCGAACGTTGGTATAGCAGCCCTTTTTCTCCTATAAATACCGAGAATCGTTAACCTCATAATATCTCACAATAGAGTATCCACATAATATTTTATAATCAAAGTTATATCTTCTCAAGTATCGATAAATTGCTTTCTATTAGATGCAAATGGAGGCCAAAATCACCTCTTCAACCCCCAACTTATGGAAACTTAGTCACAATCCTTAGCATCGATGGTGGTGGCATTAGAGGGATTATTCCTGCCACTATCCTTGCTTTTCTGGAATCGGAACTTCAGGTATATTTTTCCTACCTAACTATATATTACATCTATAACACTTACTTCTATTTTGTCAACATTAATAATGATCATTCGAGTTAATACAAATTGTATATTATATTTTTATTTGATTTTTTTATATGGAATTATTGACATGTTATAACTCTATATATACATGGATGTGCAGAAACTGGACGGAGACCAAGCAAGACTTGCAGACTACTTTGATGTTATGGCAGGAACAAGCACCGGTGGTCTGGTTACAGCCATGCTAACTGCTCCTAATAAGGAAGGCCGACCCTTGTTTGCAGCCTCTGAGATTAAAGAATTTTATCTTGAGCACTGCCCAAAAATCTTTCCTCAAGACCATTTCCCATTCTCTGCCACCAAGAACTTGGTGAAGTCTTTGACTGGTCCCAAGTATGATGGTGAATACCTTCATCAACTTATCCATGCCAAGTTGGGTGATACAAGGTTGCACCAAACACTTACTAACGTTGTCATTCCAACTTTCGATATAAAGCATCTTCAACCTACTATATTTATTGTTACGAGTTTGTCTTGCTTTTATGTCCGTGACACCAGTTACTACGATATGTTCCAATATACAAAAGTTTTATACAATAAAGAAAACTATCTGTAGGTGAAGAAAAATCCTCTCAAGAACGCAACCCTCGCTGACTATAACAA